>WTSP01012989.1:22335-50257 GCA_025331215.1 Actenoides lindsayi
GGGGGAGAGAGAGAAAAAATAGCAGGGGAGGGTGGAGAGCAAAGCTCTAAAGGATTACAAAGATAGATTACAAGTGAGAGGAAAGGTGAAGCTATCTGTACTGGGCATATGAAGCAGTATATTAATCTTACCTATGCTAAGTCAGCAAACACAACTTGTTCAGCCTACAAATAAGCCTCAAGTTTGATCTGATGATTGATGCAGCTCTGCTGCTATCCCAGTCATCCAACATCTACCTCTCAGCTCCCACTTGGGGTAGTTCAAGCTTTTTGCTCCAAATACTGCTATGCAGCAAGGCTGTCCTATAATGAATCCAACCAAAGATATAGAGAGCTTACAGAAGGTACTGATTTTTTTCAGACATTCAGATTCACTGAAAGAAACCAGTTATGATGCTTTACATATTTAAAAGAGCTACAGAGAAGCTGCCTAAGGCTGATAGCAGATCAGAGGTTGGTCATGCAGAGGTTGAAGTATTTTGTTGATTGTAAGTAGGTAGGTCAAGTTCTGAATTCTATAACGTGTGTTTTAGCTAAGAAAAAGTATGAAACAAGAATTAAAAGTCCCGGTCTTGAAGTAAGACTTTTTTTTTTACTGAGATATTATTTTATATTGTTTCTGCTGTGTTGAAGAAAAGAAGATTTCATATATGATTTAGTAATTATACAGAAATAAAATCTCTATACAGTATATACTCGATTCCCACTCTAGTAGAAGCAAGTAACTCTGTGAGATGTCATATAATAACTACCTCCTTTTGTTACCAAAAATTGTGTTAAGAATTTTAAAAATTATAGCAGAAACCAAATGCACACTATGCAAATAATATCAAATAAAAGCTGTTCTTGTTACACAGAGTCTAGACTTGTATTATCTTTACAGATGAGTGAAAAATAGACACACTGTTGAAGGATAATGACAAGTCAGCACTTTTCTTGTAAATATTTTAAAATATGAGCAGAGGATTTTTTCTTCTACTTTACAAAAAATGTTCTTTTTGATGCAGAAATAGGGAAAAGACTTAAAAAACCTTACAAAGCTTTGTGATAACACTTCTGGTGAGATTCTTGATGTCTTTATACTGCTCATATGATCTAGTTGTGAACATTCTCTACCGGCCACTAGTTATTGGCTGTTCTCTAGTTAGTAAATGAAATCACTATGTCTGTAATTAACTACCAGGACACTTTGAATGAGTACACATATGTATGCAAACATATTCACACTTCACTTTTGTCCCGCCTGTTTATTGTATCAATGGCTCCTTAATAGTTGTACCCTCAGTTCAGTTCTCTCCACTCTTTTCCTCATAAAATATGTGTGTAAACACAAGGTTTAAATTCTTCTTTCTCTATCACTGCCTTCATTTAGTCCTCTCCCAGTGAGATATTTCCATCAGTGTGCCGTGAACTTCATTAATGGGTTCACACAAAGTTTGTCTGTAATACTTTGCAATGATGTGGCTGAATTACATGAAGGGGTTTTACACACTCTATGAGAAACCAAGCTGTTCTCTTCCTTTGTTCCATTATGAGCTGGCCTGTAAAATCAAATTCAACTACATAACTGTAAAGCTGGACTAACTCTGCTTCTGTATATAAACCAAATTTAAAATGAAGCTGCCTAACAAGGACCATTTCCCCATTTTGGGGGGTTCAGGTAAAAAGTGGTACCAGGCAGACAGTGATATGTAAATCTATACTGAACAGTGTGTCAAGATCAAAAGTTAAATACTGCACATGAAAAAAACCTTTGGTTGAAAAAAAGATGAGACAAAACCTCATGTTGACACACAACATCAAAACATTAATCATTCAGACCAGAGCCACATATATCTCTTCTGTCTACTGTTTCGGTCTTTGCAGAAACACCCTGGTAGCTGTGGTCATCATTTTGCCATCTGATCCAAAATGGTTCCAGGTTAGCACACAACTCACAGGTCCTCTCTTTTCTTGGCCTTTATGGGTTTAAAAGGCATGTGCAAAATCAAAACAGCAGAGGCTAAAACAGAAGAGGAATACAAGTTCACATGTGCTTACCTGAAACTACTCCTACTAATGGTGCTCTTTTTTTTAACCAGAGGTGGGTTTTTTCTAACTGAATACAAAATATTAAAAGCACACAAAAGTAAGACAAAAGCATGCATTGAAATCAGTATTGTATATACATTTACTTATTAATTTCGGTGTAAGTAATATTGAAAGAATATTCTCAAAGCAGGAAGTTAAGGGTCCTAACACTACAATCCCAAGAACACCTAGTGGAAAGGGAATTATGTGCAGTCAGCCTATATTAAATGCAGCTCTACTTCTCATTCAATTAATTCTCCCAAACCTCTCTTCCCTGTCACTGTCCCATTCTTTGTTCTCTTTATAAATCACAAATTTTAAGTCTTTAAAAGTATTGATATGACTTTAAAAATAATTTAAAGTATTTAAAATTAATTCTCATTTGTTTAAAAAAAAAAAGTCCTTAAAAGCAGGAAAAAAAAAAAAGCCTGACTGTAACATTTAACACAAGTTTTGTATTTGTGAAGTAATTTTAACTGAAAAGGAGCATAACTGAGACTCTAAGAAGTGTAAGGAAGCATGTAAAGACAGAGCAGATGTCTTCTGGCTAACACAAATGAGCAAAAGTCAGGTGAAATCAGCAGAACCACTTCACATTCCACCAACTGAGTTTCCCTCTCTAGCCACTATTATGAAAGTCCATAGGGTAATCATCATTGCAGCAGCTGATACAAGAGTCCCTAGAAAAATGTAGCATCTGATCTTGAATGAAATGCTGCAATATGCTGCCTGAGGAACAAGAAGTGACTGAGGTTTCATTTGTGTGTTGCCTTGCATGACAGCTAACATTCACTCCCAAATGCATCATTAGCTGAAGTTTGCTCGTGGCAAAAAGACATCTTCATTTTACGAGCAGAACAACTCTTTTAAACAGTGAGATGAAGGCTTGGCCTTACTTTGCCAAGCATTAAATTATGCTTGTCCCTAACTGCGGAAGCCAAGTGGGAGGTACCATACCAAAGGTGGACCTCATCAGATGAGGACTGTTTTGTGTGACACATCTTACCCTGCAGAGTGATACACATGTAGCCCCCGGGGCTGCTGAAAAACAACATGCATTCCAACATCCCTTTGCAGCCAAGGCATCACACTCCCACAGCTAAATCAGAGTCTGCAGTGTAATAACCCCAACTGATGAAGATGTTTATTGATTAATGAGTAAATCACGAGGAAATTGGTAGAGTAGCAAAAGAACAAATGATCTTAGCAATCATAACAATTATATAATAATGCAGACTATTATGCTTGACTATAAAGGTGTTAATTACAGCTCTTAAGTCTGATGAATCATACAGCTGAGCACCACTGGATTACAATTCTGTAAGTATGGAGGTGCAAATCTAAGTCTGGACAACATGTCTGCAGAGTAGGAAGTCCCTTTGGTATCCTGGTGAGCTGGGATGTGCAAGTCAGCACCACTGCTGGCTGTTGACATCCACACTTCCGACAGTTAAGGATCCACTCTTCTAATAATTTTTCCTGTATAATTTTAAAACTTATTCCCTATTCTTTCTGATTTGAGACTCACATATTATTATCCTTGCACCCTCGCACTCCCTCCAGACTCTTTCCAACAACGTATTTCTATTTGCATTTTCCTTTTTGCTCCCGGTTTTGCTTCACTTCCCGAATTTGTTATTTCTAGCATCATTTCCTAGCCACAGTTGGCCTTGCTGGCAGGATTTCTTTAGTATAAGTGGCTTTGTGCCTCAAGTTCACCCACCATTTTCCATCTCAGACTGACCAACTTTTGCTTACCTTGTTCAGTTATCGAACAATTACTTTACTTTAGCCTTGATTCCCCAGTCCAGCTCTTGATAGTTGCAACACTACATGCACCAACAATTTATGTCACAGGGCAGCAGAGTAACTTATTTTTCACACTTCTTCTGTGGTCTGTCTCAGGTTTCCTATATGACCTTGGCTGCTGTAGGGCTTCATGCCCTGCTACACACACACTAAACAGTTTGGGCTTGGGCAGTTGCAGCTGCAATAATCACTCAGCTTTTAAAATAAGCAACAATTTTCTCAGCATATTTCTGTCACAGTAACCAAGAAAAAATTTTCTTTTTCCCAGTTCAAGTGTGACTGTGAATAGGCATAGACACAACTACATACCTAACTTGGACCTTCACTGCCATCCTCTTCAAGCAAGTTTCAGAAGCTCTCCAGGTTGTGAAGGTGATCTTGAAAGACTGGATATATTTCTCACTTTGCACTCTGTTCATGTGACAGGATTTTTCTCCTTTCCCTCAAAAGAGATCACCAAATCAATCTTTCTTCCTCCAGCTATCTGAATTTTGCCCTGGATCAGTAACACACCAATGGATTATTATTCTTTATAAGCTTCCTTTACTCTAAATTTGAGATGGTCAAGCTTTGCTTTGTTTAGTAGGACATGTTTTTTTCTTCTGAATTTATCTTTCATGCAGGCTTCATTCTTTCATGCAGGCTTAATTTTAAAAATAAGATATTAAAGTGCTCAGTTTCCTGAGGCATCAGTATTATTAAGGCTGTATTATTTCATGGTCTGGTTTGCTCAGATCGAGTTTTGCAGTTGGAAACTGCCTTATGCATATGTGTTCCCTGAATTAGACTTTAAAATGCATTAAAATTATTTGATAGCCTTATAGAAGAAAAAGACAATTTCTTTTGTTTTAAAAAAACCAAACAAACCAAAAAAACCCAACCAAACAATAACACTAAAAACAAACAAAATTGTGTCTGGCACAGTTTTTCTTTCAATTCAAGCTAACTTCTTGGTGAACATTGCAAAACCATATAATTAAAATTATCCCCTTTCTTGTGCAACCTCTTTGTTTAGTGCTAGAGGAAAATATTCATCTTGGAAACATACATTATATATTACACATGCTAACACACCAGGTTTCTTATTTTCTCCTAGAAAGTTACCTCACCCATGTAATCTCTGGCAAAATTCTGGGTTGTATGTTCATTAACTTTGTTGTACAAGAAAGATATCCCACAGGTTTTCTCTTGCAGAAATAAGTTGCTCCTCTCCTTCACAAAATCCCAAATAACGCAGAAGTGTTTTCATTCTTACCATGCCAGAGAAAAACCTTTGTGCTAACACTGCAAAGTGCACATTGTAATAGGCATCGTTCAAGCTGGAGATGTTTCTGATGGCACTGGCTGTATTTAAAGAAGGGGATGTAGGAGTGTTTTCCAGAGCCCAAATCCAGAAGCATGCCTCACCGATATCCCAGGTGTGAGGTGGAAACTCTCTGGTGCTCTATACTATTGGTTCCTATGAAAAGGATACACAGGCTGTGCAGGAGCTGTACATGCTTTAGCAGGTCTTTGGTCTGAATCACTGGCAAAACTAGACCTGATGGTGCATTAAAACATACAGTAAAAAGTTAGTACAAACTTCGAGTTTCTGGTTCTGACCTGTCATCGGGATCATGTCAGGATGCCAGGTCAGCCAGGGCTCTGAGATTGATCTAGCTAAATTTCCTTCTACAGCCTACTTCTCTCAAAGAGAAAAACATTTGTTTCAGTTCAGTAAGCCAGATTTTGTTAAAATATGATTTAGGACAATTCACCTTGTAATGAAAGCCAGAATGATTAAGTCAGACAGTAGAAATGCAAAAGGTTCACATACAACCCTTCTGCCAGCATTGTGAGCAGATCCTTGCTTCTTCAGTATATTTGTTGCAGGTTTGAACTGGATCACAGTGCCCTCTTCACTCAGGTGTCTGGGGAGACCCTATATTTCCTAGTTAAGATCTCCACAGTCTGTCTCTAACCCCTTGTCTGGACAGGCTCAATTTGTTTCTTCAGGGAGGCAAGGTCTACTTTCCCTGTTGATGACCTTCTGCAGATCCAGACTTTCTTCCTAAAGGTGAACTAAGACTGCAAATTAGGAGTACCATCAGCCCCAGTGTTTCTGCTCTCATAGTTTGCCAGGGCTACCAAGACTGTATTAATGTCTCCTGAACCAGGAATCTCAAATGGTAAACACTTGCAGCTTTGCTGCAGTCCACAGCTGTGTAACCAGTATTGAAAGGCGTGTGTGACCTTCTTGGTCTTTGTTGTTTCTTTATTCCTATATGCCATATCTGCAGTGCGAAAGGGAATATTTTTCCTATGATCAGAAAGTGGGAGTTAGATCAATTATGTTCATGGAAAATCAGACCTTAGCAACACAAAAGTTGTGCAGACTAATGTTCCACTCTTGTCACACTGCATGAAGTGCCACCATAGTTTATATTGACCTAGGCTGGTGTTGGCAGACATAGACTTCACTTTCCACTTTGCTGCCTGTACATTCTCATCCCCTACTTGTTTCTCTTTGGCACACAAGTGAGTTGCTTGCACAAGATAAACTATTGGAGAAAACAGATCCTTCTAAAACAAAAGTGAACAGGCAGGACAACAGCACTAACATAAACAGAACTAAGTAGCCACAGGACTGCAGGAATCACCACGAAGCCAAACTTTCAATCTTTTGTTCATTTCTCCATATCCTGCCTGTCTCTCTCCAACCCTTGTCTTTTCTGTTACCTGTTACCTTTATTTCCACTGATCTGTAAAAAGGACTTTTCCTCTTTAAAATTAGTTTCCTCTTTTGAAACAGTCTGTGATGATTGTTTCATAATTGGATGCGCAATCAGTTTGTTGAGGTTTTGGGAGTTCTTTTGTTTTCCTGGGAAATTTTTCCGTACTTGTTACTAGGTGATAAACTGCTGTACTTGAGGGTACTTGGGAGAGACAGAGGACCTGGCCACAGAGGAGGGGTTTGAATGAATGGGGGTTGGGTGGAGCCCCTAGCTCTTGGGGTTTTTTACTCCTGCTTCGGGGGCGAGCGAAACCGCCTTTGTGGTGCAGAGAGGTCCTCCCTACTGCATCGCCTGCTTTCTCCTTCTACCCTGCTGCCTCCAGAGGATCCTGCTGGGCACCGGGATCAGCTGCCCACGGGGGGTTGTGAAGCGAGCTTCTCGTCGGCCATCACCCCGTAAAGCTTGAGCTGGCTCCGGAGCGGCCCTGCGGGCGCGGGGACATCATGGCGCCCTCCCTGCTCGCCGGGAGTGAACTGCAACAAAGGGGAAAGGGCTTGCGGCCGAGAGAGGTTGGCGCTGGGGTCCTGGTTCTGTGTGTTGTTCTACCATAGTTATTGTTGTTTCGTTTATCTTGTTACATATATATTAGTAAAGAACGGTTATTCCTGTTTCTTATATCTTTGTTTGAGAGCCCCTTAATTTCAAATTCTAAGCATTCGGAGGGGAGGGGGTTGTATTTTCCATTCTAAAGGGGGGCTCCTGCCTTCCTTGGCAGATTCCTGTCTTTCAAACCAAGACAACTCCACAGGTCAAATTCATGTGGGAGTCTTCAGCAAGTGTGGATTATAACGCCTTCACTCCCAAAAAACTGATTATGTTCATCCGTGGAACTGGTTATACCTTACTTAGGCATAAGCAGGGCTCAGTAGCAACCAAACGGCAAACTGATATTCTCTAGACCTCTTATGGGGTGTATTTGCTCTGTATTTTGCTCAATTTTTAATTAAAATACCAGTGGCTTATAAGAGAAATGGCCAAAAAGCATCTGAATACTCAATGGCCAATAGCTGACATAAATAATCATGTAATACAATGTTAATTATATTGTAAGAATTATAAGAATAATATATCATTGGAGGCAAAAGGCATTTTATTAAGCCTTAAACATAAGATAAAACTAATACTGTCTGAAATGACTTGAAAAATACATTGAGGACTGAAAGGTAGGGCAGGGCCATCCTGCAGGAAGACTGGATTCATTGTGCAGGAACTGCTGAACAGTGAATCAAAACTAATAAATTATCAACTAAATACAGGCATGAATGCCTGGCTTACTTGAAAAAACTGGATGGAGACACTTCTGCTTCCTTCCCAACTGTGGAACCTCATGAAAACCGCTCTATATTACACCCAGACACAGTAGCCCTCTGAAGTCATTCCAGAAGCGCAGGACCACTGGAGTGCAGTACTATTTGGAAGCAGTAGAGGGGATCACAAGTGAGTGGCTTCCTTTACATAGAATCAAGCCCTCTGAGGATAAATAATTTATTTGAGAGACTAGTCATGAACATCCTCAGAAACTAGGGAATGAAAAAGCAATACAAATGCAGGTAAATAATTTGAATTAGTAAATGAAGTATTTTGTGAAACTTTGTGCTGGCGGAAAAGCTTGAAGCAGCTAACTGGAGCAAGGATATGTTTTTGGCAACAAATAGTTTGACCAGCTTCTTTTTTTCACACTGGTGTTACAAGTCTGATTTTGTTACTATCTGTAAATCTCTTTGAGATCTTACAATGAAAATTACTATTCAAGTTTATAAAAAATATTATATAAAGGAAAAGTTACAGTGCCAGAATATATACAATGAATCTATGGGAAATCATCATTCTTCCATGTTTCGAGAATTGTTTGACAAGTTTTTAAATTATCTCCCTGGGAACTGCTCTGGCTTAAATGTGTTTATCCTTTGCCTTTTGTTAGCTCATGTTTGCATTTACTGTCCATTAATAATAGATGAACACAACAGCCTAAGGTACTTGATTCTTTTATGAACTGTAGATAATTCCACATCGCAGCCCTATGTAACATCAACAGCACAGGGAAAAATGGAATGTGGCAGGAAGCCCAGGAAAAGGCAAGTTGAGTTGGATTGGGAATTAGCTGGAAGGATAATAATCCTGCAAGCCAATATTCATTAAGTAATTTTGTATGTGGTGGAAGAAAATGATGATACACGCTTGGCACCTGGAGACTTCAAAATGTTAAGAAAAATATTTCAATAACTCTGCAAATTGCTTAACAATTGTGATAGAAAACAATTATTTCTAAGGTGCCTCATGCCAACATGATTCAGTTTTACTCAGCATTATTCTGAAACTTCAATAAGTAATCTAAAGGTTTGCTTATCAGACATACTGGTTGTTTTCTGAGATGTTACACAATCCTTCCTACCATTTTTCCCCTTGCAGACATCATTTGGACTACATCCGAATCACATTCACTTCAACAACGTGGAATTAAGCTTCTGGAGGTGCTCTAGAATACACTAGGGCCCAGGTAAGGCATATGAGGGCATGCAAAAACATCACAACTGTAACATAAGAATTTAAAATGTTCAGTAACTAATAATAAAAGCAGTTAAGAAACAGTGTACTTAAACTGCCCTTCTTGATTAAATTCATGACAGTTCTTAAACTTGTTAAACTGAGCCAGAATAACACTACCCCCTTCCAAAGTAAGATTATTAAATTCTTGTGTGGGTCATGATTTGCACCAGACTGTTATGTTTTACTTATGCAAATTTTCTGTTAAACCTTTCAATGGACACTGCAAATAATATGACCTCCATTGAAGGTAAATGTAATATTCCTACTAACAATTTAGTTTGTTAAACTAGCTGTGTAACTCACCTAGAAGGACAGTTTCTTTTTCTCTAGATCACTCAGTTCTTTCAAGTAAGACTATTGGAATATACAATGATTGATCCTACTCCATATATCTGGATTTCTGTTCATTAGTGAAAAAGGTATTTTTACCTAAAAGTAGGCAGTAGACAGGGATTTGGGTTTGTTTCTTTTCTTTTTTTAAGTAGTGTTTCTGGTTCACACATCTCTGTGGATCAGACTTTGCCTCTGTAAATACAAAAACTTTATAGGGAGTCTGTACACATCTTACTAAATTCATACAATTGGAAAAGTGTTTTTCTTTTAGTTCACAAAATTATAGCTTCTTAATGACAGTAACTGTTAACAATCTTACCTCCTGTGTTAAAAGTGAGTACCTATGTACTAGTCATTTGCAAGAAAAATTATATTCTATAGAAAATCTCAAAAATTACATACTGCTGAAACTCATTATTCATGGAGGCAATCTGATAAACATATTGATCTATGTTTTCAAATATCATATCTAGTACTTGATGTTTATTAGCTTTGGAAAAAAATCTGCCTGGAGCACATACAAACCACTGCTCTCTCCTGCAGGTCAATGCAAACTTGAGCAAAAACTACAGAGCTGATTTTGTGAACAGCACCTCCAGTAAAAGATATACTATTAAATTAATAGTAACATGAACAAACGCTGCTGTTACATATTTATCTGTCAAGTTACCTCCAAGGTCTTTAGGAATATCACTTTATGAAGCAAGGATCCACAGTATATAGACTGCTGTTGATTTTATAACTCACCACCTTGGTTATAAACATGTGAAAGATCAAAATTCTTGATAGTGCTTACAGCAAGACTTTGATTCAGAGAGAAAATAATGGAGATAAAGTGCAGTGCATAAGAGAGGGTTTATTCTGTTTTCAACTTTGGCCAATTTATTTCTGTGTTCTTCAGGCATACACAAAAAAACCAGGTATAAAACATATTGTTGGCTTGTGCTTGTACTCTTAGAGTCCTAGATTCAGCCTTAATTTGAAGAGGATTTATTGAAACTCACTAATTCATTACATGCTTGGGGACTCTTAAGGGAAAGATGCTAGGAAAGTCTAAACAATGAGTAAATGAATAATACATGGCCAAGATAGAGGTATAAGATCAACAGTGGGTAGATGAACATTTTGTATTTTAATATAGTGACTCAGACAGGAAGTCTGCCTTTTCACATTGGCAAATAACTGATGTCTGCAGTCCCTGAATACCAACCCTTACCCATCTGTAAGATTTCTCAACTGTAGACACACAACATCAGCACGTGACAAAATCACTCAGCATCTGGCATTTGAGACTTGAATGAGCAATAGTAGTTGACTTATTTTAAATCAAAAACTGGACGTTGAAAGTAAAAAAAGTCAACAAAAACCAACCAAACTAAAACTCTATTTCCTTCATTACTTGGAAATAGGTCGTCTTGTAAAAAGAGAAAGAAAAAAAAAAAGACTGTAAATACTGTTGCAACATGCTTAAATAAGTGTGTTCTATCTGAATTCAAACAGTTCAAGAGCACTTCTTAATTTTACATTGCTTTGATGCTAGTCTTCTACAAGTTGGGTTTTTTTTTATTTTATTTTAGTAGTTTGGAAATACTACTTTCCATAGCTGTTGAGATGTTGTATGCTTCAGTAACAGCATGCATATATCCCACCTATTCACAGAACTATATGGGAGGAAACCAGACTCTGGGAAGAACAGCTACTTTGCAAATGTTAGCACATGAACACGGCTGGACTGATCTGTGCCTGTTTGTTTGCCTCTTGTTTATGAGAGTATGCAAATACATGGAAATTTTAGTGGGAAGGTTGTTCTTAGTCTTTTAAGGTATTTAGTGGCTTGGTACTGAAGGCATCATTTTCTCTGGCTTCCCTGTAGGCTGTGCTTGCACAATTGGACACCTTGCTCGATTTCTCCATGTTTTAATTTTCTTCTCTAAGAAAAAAGCTCTGCAGCTAAAAGTGTTATTGTCTGGCACACTTGGCTGGACTGTAGTATTATATCAACCTTGAAGCACCAGTGAGCCTGTGTAAGTATTTAAGTATGCTCATTATGGCAGCTTCTTGAAATCAGTGCACCCAGGAAGTATAATTTCCCTTAGTTTTAGCTATGTTACGCTACATAGATTATGATGCAAAATTTTGCTTCCTTATAGACAGCCTTTTCTTCTTGTATAACTCCCTTCATCTTGTAGTAGATACAAAACTTTCTCATCTGCTCACCTACTCAAGTACTAGTCATCCCATCCTAAACCATCTTCTAATGAGATCAACTATCATCTTTCTTTAATTCTCTTAAATACTCACTCTCCTGTGTCTCTTCCCTTTCCCCACACTAACACTATATTTCAATCTTTTCCATTCAAGTAAATAAGCAGAAAAAAAACTCCTCAAGTGGTCTGCTACCTTTGTTTCCCTTTGCCTCCAATGTAATACTTCATTTTCCACTCTCATTTTCATTTTTACATTACCTGAAACATGCAGCCTGTTTTTACTGTCTGGAGTTCTTCTTTACACTTATAGAGCTTCCTTCAATATATGTCCCTGCATTATGTCCTCAATTTTCATTTAAAAATAATTATGAAACTAAGATCCAGGCCTTTATATTTTTCCTTTTGAACTACAAAACTTGATCTTACTCCATGGCCACAATTACGTTCCATCACATTGTTGCATTTTTCCTCCTACCTAGTCCCAGTGAATGAAATCCTCTTCCACTCTCCAATCCCACACACAGACTCTCAGAATGCTATTTAGAACATCAGCCTTTCAGTTATCACTCAAATTATGCTGCAGGTAATTGTGCCTCATCCAGTAATTCTTCCTTCTTTATTACATTATTTGTCTTCAAGGTCCTTGTTCATTCTGTAATATCTTATTCATGACCAAGTTGCAGATCGGTTTCTGTCTATGATCAGTCAATAGTATCAGCTTCATATTACACTTTCAAACAAATCTTTCTCTGCTTTCCACTATGTTAGCTTTCATTCCCAAAAAGAGCTCTTCACAAAAAGATCTGTAAAATTGCATAACTGTTTTTCTTTAAATCCTCTTTATGGTAATGTCTGTACAACAGCTTGATGGTAGAATCTTAGCCTCCAACTATTGTGCTGATATTAGCCACATTATTTTATTTTCCTCTTCATGTGCATTGCCTCCTGTCCTAAGTTTGGATAGCAAGCTGGTACAAGGATAGTTAGATTATTTTTTTTCACTCTAAACTTACACAGTGCCCAGTAAAACTCTGAATCCATAACATCATTTTCTAACATTTTTTTAAAATCAACTATGACTAATAATTATGTTTCATAATGTTCTGTTTAAGCTGGTGGGAATGTAGTCCTCTTCAAACACGAACATAAATGAAGTAGTTATACAATGACTATAAAAGAAATTATTGTTGAGCAGAAGTGAACACAAGAATCTAAATTTCTCACCAGTTTTCGGATCAAAAAACCCACAATGCCACAGCTTTTTCTACTCGTGGTCACCAAGCATTTTATCTGTCCCTCAGTCAGAAACAAATTAATAATGGACTTTGAAATGTTTCATGACAAAGTAATGAATAAGAAAAACTTATGCTAAAGATAAATATGGGAAGGAGGTAGAGAAAATTGCCAGATAACAGCAGCATTGCATAAGAAGTTTGTTCATGTCTCCTGCTAATACTTCTTAGACTGTAGCTTGCAACAAAGGATGCGGTTTAACATTTAGAAGATGGGGGTAAACAAATAAGATTTGTTGCCTGTTGCAGTCAGACTCCTAAGGATCCCTAAATTTCTCCATGTAATTTTGGTTTACTCTAAAACATACTAACAAATACACACAGATATGTATACATGCATGCATATACATAAGCACTCAAGAGGATATTTTAAGATTTTCTGTCTTGGCTGAGTCTACCAAGACATATATTTTTAGGAAACGTATAAATGTGTTTAGTAAGAATGTCAGAACAGCAGCGAAATTTTAAGGTAGTTTCCAAATGTGAATCTAACATACAAGAAGATGAAGCACTGTTTCCTAAGAAACAGATTGCAACAGTAGCCCAAATGACAGAAACATCCCAGCTCTTCTCACAGGGCTGGACTATTGAAAGCTGAACAAAACAGTTTACATGAGAGCATTAACCATTTTAATACTGAACACATAAGCAGAAAAAACAAGGGATGATACATGAAAAACAACAAAAAATATTGCCACAACTTTTTCACACTCCATTCAAATATAGAAACATCTGTTTCGTTATTACCACACCTTTCACAAATAAAGGTTGTACTCATTCTGGCAGAGCTCAGATAACATACTCAACAGATATTGTACATAAACTTAGGCCAAGTTTCAGATCTTAAGTTCTGGTCATGTAAGAAGAGTTTCTGGTCGTGCAGAAGATACACATTTGGCGCTAATATTTCCAAGAGTTGGATCATAAGAGAAACTCAGGCTTTGGCAAGAGTTTTGGCCCTTCATCCTGTCCAGTTGATCTGTGGAAAGATTTTTATGTTCTAACTTCTAATCATTATCTCAGCCAAATGGCATGATAGTTGCCAAGAATAAGTAAAGTCTATGAAAAGTAAAACTTTGGGGAAAAAAAAAAAAAAAAAAAAAGAAAGGACTTGAAAGTTTAGGCTATTACAAAACTTACAAGGCTGTTTATTTGGAAGCATATTAAGTTGCTAGGTGACATAATAGAGCACAAGACCTTGAACTGCCAGCTCCAGTATATAATATGACCTGTATTATGTTTTTTTAATTGGAAGAAAACTACAACGGTAAAGGCAGACGTTTAGTTCTGATGTTGTAACTATTAATTCAAAATGTAATGGCTGACCTTTTTAAAACATGCAATTGCTAGATCCTGTAACTCATACAGACACATAATTGTTTCAAGCCTATAGGTTGCTTGTGTTCTGTGGTGCTCTTCTTAACTATCGAAGAAAGTTTGACGCTTACCTCTGAGGTTTAGCATAAAGGCAAATGCTGAAAATTCTTCAAGATGATTTCCCAGGGCATACAGAAAGAAGATCTTAAAACACAGTAAATTCAAAGCCAATCAAAACTTCAGGCATCCATCATAAGATGCAAACTCTAGACCAGTACATTTTCTGGAATGCTTAGATATCACCTTCAGACTCCATTTTACAACACTGTCTTCAAAGCGCTATGAAATACAAATGCCGAAAGCAGTACTTTTTGTTCACTATCCTACAATTCTGCATCTTTGTAATCAGCTCTTTACCTCTAATAACTCTTAGGAAAATTTTAAAAGTCAATTTAGTTCTTTCGTTAGGCCTCAAGAGATTTCTGTTAATCAGCAACTCTGTAATTGTGGATTTAAAAAAATGGCTCTTCTCTTAGAAGCTGGAAATCTGTTGTTCCGTTTGTTTTTTTTTGTTTATTTGTTTTTTGTTTGTTTTTCTTTTTTGTTTCCTTTTTTTTTTTTTTAATGTGTGAAGATTCTTGCTTCTAGGAAGCATTGGACATGGTAAAATTCATGAGGTTCTCAGCACAGAGGAGACTCTAATCAAGTCTCTGTTCACATGAAAATTAAGTTATCTCACAGAATATTGAAGAGATTGAGACAGATGTCTTAATGTCTCCTGGATAATGAAGGTTTTGTGCTATTTTGTGGGTTTTTTTGTTATTTGTTATTATCTTGATACTTGGGTTACTTTTACGGCTTCAAAGAAAAGAATTTGTTTAATTAATCCTTTAATTAGCTTTAAAATGTACCGAATCATTTCTGTCCTCATATATACCTGTGCATACTAGTTATTATTTTTATAACTTTTCTGAAAAAAGAATGCTAGTTTAAAGAAAAATTCCCTGCGACTAATGCCTATGTAAATGTAGCAGTCATATTAATATCCACATTACTACAGTATATAAGATACTAGGAGATAGTATTATTATAAGATATTCGGAGATTAGGTCTCCATATGTCTTCATTCTCATATGCACATCTCTCAACAGCTGCAAAAATGAGAGCCTACTGCAGTTTTCCACGATGGCATGAATTTTCCCTTGCTTGGCACTTTTCAAATCCTATACAAAAATACTCACGTATAAGCTAGTTTTAACTCAAGGATACATAAAACTAGAGGTTACCTCTTTGGAAATTGCAAGTGTATTTAAAGATATGAAATCTGACCTTCTGTATAGCACACAACATAAAACTTTGTCCATTAATTCCTAAAGCAAATTGATAATTTCTTAGCGAACTAGACTCTCTCTCAAGAACAAAACTCTTTTTGAAACTACTTTGAACCTCATACAGCACTTCTTGTTCCTAAGCACAAGAGAAGCTGCATTCAACCTACTGAGATAAGTGCAAAACACCTGCCTTTGTTCTTAAGATGCTGCAATGATTGAACTAAGTGAGGAAAAGTTGCCTTTTCTTTTCTTTTCTTTCTTGACCATACTTAAGTTATGGTTTTGCCTTTAAAGGATGACATACAATGCTATACCAAGTTTTAACCTCCAAGCACCTCAGCCTTCTGGTGAGCAGTAGTGCTACTGAAAACAACTTTCTTTGCTGCCACTGCTACATTATTTTGAACTTCTGCTTTTATTACTTCAGGAGCTCTGCATGGAAATGAAAACCATGGTGACGAAATTTAGACAAGCCATACTTAGTTTCTTACTATCTTCTGTACTGGATGAGCTGAAGCAGACAAAGAGACCTTAGAGACTAGGTTGATTTCTTACAGGTGAAATGAAGATCTAAACATGCACAATAAGATAAATAATCAAGCTGTGGAAGTTCTTTGATTTGGACATTTTTATTTTATATTTTCTTGGAAATGTGCAACTGTTGACCAATCTAATTAGGAGCACTGTATGCCTTACAGCTTTCAAATTATGAACCATAGAATCATAGAATGATTTGGGTTGGAAGGAACCTTAAAGATGATCTGGTTTCAACACCCCTGCCATGGGCAAGGACATCTCCCATTAGAGCAGGTTGCTCAAAGCCCCATCCAGCCTGGACTTGAACACTTCCTGGGAAGGGAGCATCCACAACTTCTCTGGGCAGTTGACTGAAGGTTCCCTACAGCCAAATTACAACTGAGACCCTGGAATATGGGGTTAGGTGAATGAGACTATATTGCTTTTAGGACAAAATCTGATCTGCAAAGGGTTTAGGTGTCTTTCTTCAACATGAAGTCTGAGCTATAAATGCTGAACCTATGGCACAGTAAAGAGACACCCAACGGGGTTTTCATGGTACTAGGTCTTAATATGATATGGCCTGCACAGAGAAGGCAATGAACCATCTCAGACTCCATCTGCTTTCAGCATAATAGTCTGAATTTCTGAAAGGGGAGAAGGAATCCTGGGTCATCTGCAGGATGGCCACTTGTGCAGAAAGAGAAGAACAAAGATAACAGAAAGGACTTGCAATTCTCTTCTAAAATACCCTTTTTATTACACAGCTGTCCTTGCAGAAATGCTAGAGTGCTTCTGCGTTGGGCTGCACTATATATTGCCTTCAAGAACAGCATATTAGCACAGTGGTACCCAGCTCAGAATTAGCACTCTAGGCTTACTGGTCCTTTTGCAAAACGAAGGCTGCATCATTAATTTGAACATCAAAATTATCCAGGTTTTTCTCTTGAGTATGCGGAATATTGACTGTAGAAGACTGTAGATCAGTGTAAGAATTGTGAGATGGGTGAGAACCCAGTTAAAGGTGATCTGTTATAGTTCGTTAAGAGACAGGCAATTCTTGGGCTGTAAGGAAATTATTAGTAGACTTTTGTGAGGAGACAGATCTTATGCAATATTTTAATTATTAACTTTGTGCCAAAAATGGTAGTGTATATTAATTAAACTGATGATGGGGCTGAGAGTCACATGTGCTGAAGAGGATCAAGATATCTAGGAGAAAATGAATGATGGTGAGAATTAGAGGAATAGATGTGGACAGCCATTAAATGTGGTTTAAGATGCAAAATCAGGCAGGCATGTAGGCTGGAGGACTAATGACAACACATACTGCTACAATCTGGAACCCATTCAGTTAGAAGTGTCAGAAGATTTTCTGTCTGTGGAAGTCCAGATGACATCTGTCAATGAAAAAAGGTAGCTGTGGTTTTTCACCAGGGTGCTGGTGAGACCTCCAGCATGTGTGTTTATGGTCAGTTCTTTTTATTTCTACAAGTTTTTGAATATAAGGCCTACTAGAATGATTAGGCTGATGGAGATTTTGCTGCAAGAGAAGAGACAAGTAGGACCTTATTTATTTAGCAAAGGCTAAATACGAGAGGTTATATGTGTGTGTATAAACACACTATGGGGAACTGATGTGGAAATACTTTAATATGAATAAATGCACACTGGAAAGCAGAAGAAAAATAAAAATGCATTAGGTGCTTGATTGGTCCCTTTGGATACTGGACAAAACATGATAAAGTTCTGAAAGAGCACTACATGATCACTTATGTTAGCAGAGGTTTGATCCAGAAGATGAAATCCAGAACCTCTATTCCAAAAGGTCTTTTTTAAGATAATTGAAACATCTTTCAAGAACCATACTAGGAATGACAAGGGAAATACAGTGTGAGTACTTTCTCTTCACCCAGGCCACTTACTGGAACTCAGCGTCTCCTTATTCTTTTACTTTAACCATGCTAATATCTCCCTGGATGTAACATATCTATTTACTGTACAATGTCAATATCAATGGATAATCTGGAGTTTGTGGAAAAAAACCAAACAACCATGGTCTCAGTTGTAAATAACTTCTATTACAAATAAGAAAAAAACTAGGGCAAAGGATTTCTGTCCCAACTGAACAAATAACTGTCTCAGAAAGCATATGAGAAATAAGTAGTGAGCCTTCAGGGAATGAAATGGAAAAGGACTAATCACCAACTACAGCGAAGTGTAAAAGTCAAAAGGGTAAAAATGAAAACAAATGGAAAATATTACTTGGTAAACAGAGAAGGAAATGGAATAAATAGTATCTTCTCAGCATTGCTCCAAAAGTACAACAAACTTTTGTCCCTTGACAGTAGGGATGGGGATGCTGAAGGTGATATTAGAAGCAGAAGCGACTAACAGGAAGAAAGTGTGAGAGGGGAATAACTGCAACCAAGAGGGAAGCAGAACCCCCAGAGTTCAGTGAATTTAGGCTGGGAGACAGGGATTTGGGAGGGAAGAGTAGATAATTTCTGTCCCAGAATTCTGAAAGAATTGGGATGTTTAATTGAAAGTCCACGAACTGTGGTTGGTTGGTTGGTTGTTTATGTACTGAAACAGATGCAGGAGAGTACAGTATTCTTGGAAAACTGTAAATGTAATAGTCAACTGTGTCATTTAGCAGCTTAGCTGAATTGTGAATTGACTGAGCAGTGGATATTGAAACACTGCAATTAGCTGTGAGGAAAGCCATTTTGTGTCTGCTGGTGTTCAGTTTTATGTTCAGTTGGGACAGAAATCCTTTCCCCTACTGATTTTCTTATTTGCAATAGAAGTTCAACATGCTTTTACTATATCTGAGTTAAAGAAATTTCTGTCCTCCTTCATAATCAGGTCCCTGGTTTTCCAGTTAAATTAAATTAGTGGACTCGTAGTCACTGTAATTTGTTCTTTACTACGTCTCACCAAAACTAAGGTCAAAATACTATGTTTGTGTGACTCTTTGGTAAACACTTCAGAAAATAACAGGGTCCTACTATTACTTCTGTATAAATCTAGGTCTCATAACAAGACAGCAACCTCTATTTCCCACTAGCATTTTTTTTCAGAGTCTTTTTAATAATAGAATTAAAGAAAATGATGTCTTCATTGCATGCAATCTAGGCCAAGCTCTGTGGTGTGGTCAGCATGCTGGAGGGAAGGGGTGCTATACAGAGGGACCTTAGCAGGATTGTGAACCTCATGAAGTTCAACAAGGCCAAGTGTAAGGTCCTGCACCTGGGTCAGGGCAATGCCAAGCATAAATTAAGGCCGGGTGATGAGTGGATTGAAAGCAGCCTTGCAGAGTAAAACCTGGAGGTGTTGATGGATGAAAAACTGAATATGAGCCAGAAACATGCACTCGCAGCCCAAAAAGCCAATTGCATTCTGAGCTGCATCAAAAGAGTGACAAGCAGGTCAAGTGAGGTGATTCTTCCCCTCTACTCTGCTCTTGTGAGACCCCACCTGGAGTACTGCGTTCATTTCTGGGGCCCTCAGCGTATGAAAGAGATGGACCAGCTTGAGCAAGTCCAGAGAAGGGCCACAAAGATGTCAGGGGGCTGCAGCACTTCTATGAGGGCAGGCTGAGGGAGTTGGGGTCGTTCAGCCTGGAGAAGGCTTCGAGGAGACCTTGTAGCAGCCTTTCGGTACTTAAAGGGGGCCTGCACAAAGCATGCTCTTTATCAGGCAGTGTAGTGATAGGACGAGGGGTAATGGCTTTAAACTGAAAGAGGGTAGATTTAGATTAGGCATAATGAAGAAATTCTTTACTGTGAGGGTGCTGAAACATGGGAACAGGTTGCCCAGAGAAGTTGTGGATGCTCCATCCCTAGAAGTGTTTAAGAGCAGGCTGGATGGGGCTTTAAGCAACCCGCTCTAATGGGAGGTGTCCCTGCCCATGGCAGGGGGGTTGGAACTAGACGATCTTGAAGGTCCCTTCCAACCCAAACAATTCTGTGATTCTCTTTACCTCCAACTTCCCTTCCTGGTGTTGCAACTGGTTAACAACAGACATTTATCTTGAACCAAGTCGATTTACAGCGATAGTTCTAGCTGAAGCGGGGCCATGTGGACACACAGGTAACATAGAAGCCCACAGACCTGGCGGGGGATTTTCGGTGTGCCAGCGGAGCCACCCCCACGCGATATAAACACCACACCTCTCGGCTGGGCGGAGTTTACAACCTTCTTTTTCCTCACAGCTGCGACACTTCGGCCTCGGGGGAAAAAGGGTGGTGGGGAATTACAAGTAACGGCTAAGCAGGCAGGCCCCCGCCTGAGGAGGGGGTGGCAGCCATCCGGTCGCTCCCATCTCCTCCTCCATGTCCCGCCGAAGCCACCCGAGGGCGGGAGGGGACTCCCAGGGCCTGAGGGGAGGACTTGTCGGGAGCCAGACACACCTCATGCTGTCCATCGGCCGCGGCCGCTCCTCTCCCACCGCGGTGCCCGCTGGGTAGCGTGCCGCTGGTTACCGTTGCTATAGAGGAATGGTGCCGCCGGCTGAGCCGAGCTCGGCGGGCAGCGATGGTGAAAGAAAGCGTCCGGGTGTACGCGCGGGTGAAGCCGTTGGGCAGGCGGCAGCAGGCGGGGGTAGGACGGGGAGCCAGCTGCTGTGCTGCTGGGGGCTGGAGCGGGGCGGCTGGGGCCGAGCCAAAGGGAGTCCCGTGGGCCTTGTGTGCGGCGGGGCCGCCTGAAAGCGGGAGGGAGCGAGCACCGAGCGCGTCCCCGCAAGAGGCCCCGCAGCGCCCGCCGGCCCGGCTGGCTTGCGAGTGCTGAGGGGCTTCTTCGTGGCGGAGTGCGGAGCTGCAAGCCGCAGCCCTGCACTGCTCTCCGGAGCCTGAAGAAGTTAATAAAACCACGAAGTACAGCAGCCTGCGTTGTAACTACTGGGGGAAGGGGCGGGGAACTTTTTCCTGCCTAGTTGTTACAGAAAAGCTCTGCAGGAAAAACGTTTGATGGGGGTCACTGGGTTTGTGCAGTTCGACGCTGCTCCGAACACTGGAGGAGGAGAATGTGTAGCTACAGTCTTTAGCCGTCCTTACAGGGGAGTAATAAAGATAATGAAAGTGTCCCTCAAAAACTGTGCATTTAGGTCTCTTCATTGTTCTCTTTTAAACCAGCGCTACTCATCCTGTCATAGTCATTTCTAATATATCCTGCCAGGATTTTTGGAAGAGGTTGCACTGGGGGCTGTGTTTCTGGTTTGGTTTTTTTTTACAGCACCTCAGGTATTAAAGTGGTTCAGTAAGCAAAGTATGCCAAAGAGGCTACATTTCTGTTTCAGATCTTACTGTAGTGTTTACGTGGTAGCAAACAGGATGATGTTAGTACTTGCACGTTTTGTTGTATAATAGCTGAAGGAGGATCTGCTTACGTACTAAGTGAAATCTGTATGATGTTTTTCTTGAGGTGGTTGCAGGTGCTAAGCTTACATAAGGGGTGTGCTGTTCTATTGGTAAAATTTTTTTGGTTAATTCGTATCCATGCTTATTAGATTTATTCAGTTGATGAGGGTGAGAAATCTCCGTCCAATCTGGAGATTATCGTGCCACATGATTTAGCAGATGGGTTCATCAATAATAAACGAGAGAGCTACCAGTTCACGTAAGTAATCTTTATATATTTTGCTTACCAAGAGGAATATTCCAGCACTTTATGTTCTTCACCTGAACAAATTTAATAGCCTTTGATACAGTTGTGGGGGTTTTGTCTATCCATTGCAAGTCATTATACCTTCCCAAGTCTCACCTCGAAGATTGCATCTTCATTTTTCAGTTCTTCCATTTTTACAGCTTGTTTTGAATTTGCATATGAAAATTAAATGCAGGACTGGGTGTTCTCTTGTGATGTAATGAGTTGGCTTGGGCTGGCTAAAGATGTCTTAATGTGAAACACTCTGTTTAGAAACAGTGTTTCAGACATAACCCAAACGTGGTAGAGAAAACCAGAGATTGTTGAAAGAAACAAATCCATGGTTGTTGAATGTAAATATTTTTTAGAAACTAAAAGTAAGTACCAGCAATATCAATCAAATATTTTTATCTTTTCAACAGAAAACTTGGGGACAACACTTCAAAATTTTGATGATGAAGAAAGCTAAATGTATAACTGCCTTTAATGATGAGGTTAAGGTTGTCTTTTTACAAGTTGAATATTTATTTAATATGATACCAAATCAAGTAAATTTGTTGCCCTGTGCTATAAAAAAAGAGAGGCCCAGATAAACATCTGCAGCTCAGGCTGATGTCATTTTGCATCAGCTAGGGAAATCTGTTCTGCTTGGATAGAAAGGAGCTGCCCTCTTCAACTAGATTACTATGCAAAACTAGCTTAGGTTGCAGATGCCCAAGCCAGCTATAATGAATCCTATTATTTTTTCTGACTTTATGATTTATTAAAAAGTCTGTAGAAATGGATTTTGAGAAAATCTATGCCTTAGTATTCTTAAGACAATGCAACAATAATGCTGTGGAGTAAGCATTTGTTTTTCCTCCATAAAACTTGTGCTTTCATGCAGTCTGTCTATCCTGGTCACCTCAAACATTATTTTCCTTTCTTCTTACTGTCTTTTATGAGAATGAAACACAATTGTTTGAATTACTTGACTGACTAAGCATTAGCAGGGTAGAATATATGTGTCTATATATTGCATTTGTCTGTGATTTTGTATGCATTGCATAATCCATTGCTGTCTGTGGTGCCTTTCTTTATACTCTGTGAAGTTCTATATAAGCTTACAGCTCCAGATAGGAGGGACAACATAGCAGGGCATAAGCAGTCCAGAAGGTTTCTGGAGTGTACAGATGACAATATCCTAACATACAGTGAAAAAGCTGATGTGGGCAAGAATTCTACTACACCTCATATTTGCAACCATGGAAGAACTGATCAGGGATATTAAACCTGTGGGTAGCCTTGGCTGCTGTTGCCTTGAGATAGTGAAGTTCAGGATACTGAGAGAAGGGAGCAAGGCAAAAGGTAGGGTCACAGTCTTGGACTTCATGAGACAGACTTTGACCTGTTCAGGGACCTGCTTCTAAGTATTCCATGAGACACAGCCCTGGAGAGAAGTTCAGGGGAGCTGGCTGATTTTCAAGAATCACCTCCTCTAAGCTCAAGCAGAGTTCATACAGATGAACAGGAACTGACACAAAGGCAGCTGAGCTGCTGATCTCAGGCAATTGTCATCAGTGCTACAAGGTCCATCTGAAGGCCAATCACTAATGTAATAAATATGGGGATCCAGTACTGTTTAGCATTAATTATGTGGGTGATGAGACTGAGTGAAGCTTCAGCAAGTTCACATAAGACAATATGAAACTGAGAGATGGTTAATGCACAAGATAGTTGTACTGCCATTCAGAGGGATCTCAAGACGCTGAAGAAATGGACCAATAGGGATCTCATTAAGTTCAACGAAGTGAAATGCTAATTCCTGCTCCTGTTGAGGAATAACCAGGACAGGCTCAGGGCTGACTGAAAGCAGGTTTGCAGAAAAGAAGCTGAAGTTCTGGTAGACTAAAAAGTTGAACATGAGTCAGCAATACATTTGAAACAAAGAAGGCCAACAGTCTCTGGGCTGTGTTAGTAACAGTATCGCCAGCAGATCAAGGGAGTTGATCTTTCCCCTCTAGTCACCACCAGTGAGATTGCATCTGGAGTTCTGTGTCCAGTTTTAGGCTCCAGCAAAGGGACACAAATATGGTTAAGGGACTGGAGCATCTGAAATGTGAGGAGAAGCTGAGAGACCTGGGGAATGTTTATTCTGGAGAAGAGAAGGCTCAAGAGGATCTTATCAATGTGTATAAATATCTGATGGGGGGTGTGTGTAAATAAAGGTGCAGCCAGAAGCTTCTCAGTGGTGCCCAGTGTCAGGATAAGAATTAATGGGTACAAACTGACTCAAATACAGGAAATAAAAGAAACAAAACAAAAACATGTTTTTGCTGTGGGGTGATCACATACTGGAACAGGTTGTCCAGAGAGGTTATGGAGCCTCTGTACTTGGAGATACTCAAATCCTGAGTGGACAGCCCCCAGCTCTAGATGGTTTTCATTTGAGCATGGGGATTGGAGCACATGTTCCTTCCAACCTCAAGTATTCTATGATTCTGTAAGACAACTGCAGGTATTTTATATAGGAAATGGCAAAACATAGATTGAATTAAATATCTCCTTGTGACTTGACAGTAATTGTGCAGCAGAATCAAGGAAGTAGTTATGAAAAAATGTGAGCCTGGCTGTACTGGTGGGATGCTGTATTTGGTTATAGTGTAATCTATTTATCCAGGTTTCAGTGTGGTGCCAGTTACAAACACTGATTCTCTTGATAGATTTAGAATACGGTTTATTTTTTTCTAAGCCACATCATTTTATCAGAGGATTTTATTGTACAGATCTTGTCAAAGCAGCACTGTGTACAGCCTATTTATGTACAATAGCACAACAGCACGCTGTGGTTAAGACTACAGGGAAAACATTGTACTAAGTTATGTAAGCCTAATGATGTAAACATTGACTATTACAAACACAAACAAAAATGTATGAATCAAGTAGTGTTTTAAGATTCTAAGCAATTATTATTTGCTTAATATTTTCAGATTTCAGAAAATTTTTGATCAAGAAGCAAAACAAGATGTGGTTTTTGACAGCATTGCCAAACCAGTAGCAGAATGGTACGTTGTTGATCTTGCGAGTAATTGGGGCAACAGAAGGTCAAAAATAGCTTTCATTGTATTACTTGGAGGAGAGCTGGCAAATGTTTGTCTTACTGTTGTATAAGTAGATTGATGTTTTAATTTTCTGAATACTGACATGTCTGAATTTAGGAGATAGGCAACAATCCCCAGAGAATTTTATGTATGTTAGAGATCCATTTTTAACTCCTAATATAGCAGTGCTGGTGTTGCCTCTTCTGTTGAATAGGCATAGAAATCCATGTCTAATTAGTTTTTTGTCTATAAAATGACCTCACTCCATTGCTTTAGAAAAGTATTCCCTACCTAGTTCCGTGAAGGAGTAAACTTCACAAAAATCTTATCTCCCTGTTTAGTTTTCATTAAGTTAGGAACATTCATGAATTAATACCTGTGGAGATATTCTCATATTTTGCACTTGTTATTTTTGTCTTAATGTGTAAGGCAGTGATTTTGGCATATTTTTTGTTTTTCTCCTCAATATAATAATCAAACAATGCACATATTTTAGAGTTTGCAAAGGCAAGCTTTTAAGACTGATGTATAAGACCTCTTCACTCATTGTGTTGATTGAATGCCACTCTAAACCGAATGGGTTTTCCAATATGCCATTCTCTTTGCTCAGCTTATGCCCACATTCCTGAAGTTAGTACTCATTTTAGTGGGGGAGAAAACCCCGCAGTGAAGGAAGCAGAATTTCTGCATAATGTTTGTTTGTTTGCCAGACTTACTGCTCGGTATCTGAACTTGAAGCAAGGTGGGAAGCATTAGTTTAGGTACCAACTTCTTTCTCATTCATTGACTGACTCATCTGTTGGTGTAAGTCCTCAGCTGGACACAGTCTTTCTCAGATTGTTACTTGGAGGTGAAAATATACTCAGCTCCTTATGATTTAATTTTCTTCTTATTTTTCCCCTGTATTTTTTCCCCATAAAGCAAGAAGGTAATTGACAGTGAAATGAAGAAGCAGTGAAATTGAAACTTCACTAGAATAAGTTAAATATGCTTTTAAAAAATGTTATTATCTTCTTCTTTCACGCAAAAGGGATTTCTTTGCTTATCTGACTTGATAACATATAGCTTCAGGTTAACTCATTTACTGAACTTCAGATACTTCTCTGTTTAATGGTGACTGCAGAAAAAAATATAAAAAAAAAATCTTTGTTTTATTTGATTGGGCTTGGAAAGGGAAGGGTTAAAAGTCTTGTTACATGCTATGGATTGAAATATCCTCATGTTTGTATTGCTACTAATAATACTGAAGTATAATTTTGCTTGTGATTTTATAGTAGAGTAGGAAATACCTGAGGTATGTTCCTGCTTCTCACTGTCTTCCTTAATTTTTACCTTTTCTTAGGCAAAAATATAAATTTCAAAACTTCTTCATAGTCATGAGGTTCCTTGACTAGTGGAGTCCTGAACTGTGCCTGAAATTTATTTCACTCTATAGTTAATAAGTCAGTTTTCCTTTCCATTATGGGACAATAAGAATTGCCCTGTTACTTGAAAGACCACAATCTTTCATAGCAAACTGTTCTTCATTATTTGTTTCTTTTTAAGTCAACATTCTCTTGCAGGGAGAAACTGTTGAAAATGCACTCAGTTCTGTTGCTGGAGTTGCTTTACTATGGGAACAGTTTTTGTCTGCACATTACCAGTGAAAAGAAAGTAGCAGGAAAGTATCAATGAAATAGTTCAGTAACATTTTGAGGCTCTTTGCCATGCATACTTGCAGTCATGAGAAAATTTGGTTACAGACTTGAATGCTCAGGAAAAAAATCTTGGGCATTATTTAAACTAAAACCAGCAATGCAATATTCAGAATTCTAAAATCTTTCTAGTTTGTTCTTGGATGGATGGAAATTGTATGCAACACTTTTCTTTTTCTCTCTCCTTTTTTTTTTTTTTTTCTGTTTTTTCTTTTTTTCTTTTCAAGTCTGCTTTCTTTGATGTTGGGCCACTACTTTTCTCTCTTTCAGTCCAGTTCCATTGTCATCTTGCCTGTGGTTTCAGAGGCACCAGACATTAGTTCATTTAATTTGTTTCTTCAGACAAAAGTGCCAGCCTTTGCAAACCATTATAAGCATGTGATTTGCTTGTTTATTTTTTTAAAATTATTTTTACTTTTTCTTAACGCTTGAGTCACCTCTTACTTGGTTCCTTTTCATTATTTGTTTGTGCTTTCCTCTTTTCATTTTCATTTTAAATTAGATTCTTCATAATTTTTTTTGTGCAGAGCCAACACTATCTTTAAAAAGCAGCACTAACTCTATCAAAAATTAAGAAAATACGTAACATCCTTCTTTTAATTTTTTTAACAATTAAGCATTGCTTCAATCTACCAAGAGAACAAGGTTACAATGCTTCAAATATTAGTGTTATGATGATGAATGCAATCATTAAGTAGAAAATTGTAGTGCTATGAATTCGTTTTGTTTACATTTCTAATATGGCCAATGTGTTGTGTTCATTTATTAAAGAATGACATGGAAAATATTATCTCTTCATGCAAATAAGAAACAGCTCAGCTTCTTATAAACCTAATAGCAATCACATATGTTTTTTTCAAAAATCTGATAGACTCTGGGATGATAGCTCTGTGGAAAAGGACCTTGGAGTCCTATCCATAGACAACAAACTATCCATGGGACAACAATGTGCCCTTGTGGCCAAGAAGGCCAATGGTATCCTGGGGTGCATTGAGAAGAGTGTGTCCAGCATATCAAGGAAGGTTGTCCCCTTCTATTCTGCCCTAGTGAGACCTCACCTGGAGTATTGCATCCAGCTCTGGGCTCCCCAGTTCAAGAGAGACAGAGATCTACTTGAGATAGTCCAACAGAGGGCTGCAAGGGTGATTAAGGGGCTGGAACACCTGCATTATGAGAAAAGGCTGCCAGACCTGGGGCTTTCTAGTCTGGAGAAGAGAAGACTGTGAAGGGATCTAATTAATGTCTATAAATACATAAGGGCTGGGCATCAAGAAGGCAGGGACAACCTCTTTTCACTCGTGCCTTGT
>WTSP01012991.1:0-17549 GCA_025331215.1 Actenoides lindsayi
TTATCAACACCCCCCAGCTCCCAGTACTGCAGCATGAGGGCTGGATGGGGAAAAGTAGCTCAGCCAGACCCACTACAATTTTTTATTTTTTTTTCCACTTACGGATTCAGGAACACACTGAATCTCTCTTTTGAAAGCTGTTCTCTACACATTTTTTTTCCTCTGCTAACTTGGCCAGGCATAATCAAATTACTGTTTTCTTTCACATCCTTGAAAATCTTACTCCTAAAAACTTTACCTAGCGAGATAGTTGGTGTGTATCCAGCCATCTCCAGCAACATCCTTCATGATTCCTTTGACCCATGAATGGCAGGATCCCTAAGTGCTCATTAAGACAGAAGCAGCATATTCCCTTCTATGTGAACCTGAAGGGCAAGTGTCACAGAGTCTATAAACATTTGGAAGAGTTTCCCATTAGGATACATTGATGAGCAACTTGCCACAGTCCTGTTTAACTCTAGATAAAAATACTGGAGCTGATTCACTGCTTTCTGGGACACTGACTCTGAGGTGCCTGCACTGACTGCAATTAAAGCTAGTAGTTCAGTTGATTCATTACATTGTTTTGTTTCAATGTCCTACTTTCTTAGACAGTTTTTGTAACATAAATCAATAAAGCAGTGACTATTTACCTGGGGAACCCACAAATAAGCAATATATCAAGGCTTTACAGTTTTTGCTCTTTTCCATTTTTTGTTGCTTGTTTTTGTGGTTTGAGGGGTTTTTTTAACTACCATTTGAGTCATTTCTTTTGGCAAACAGTATATAATGATGGTGCAAAAAAAAACCCCCAAACGAACTGCCCCCTCCCTCATTATTGGTCTTTTCAACTCTTTATAGGGACTTACTTCCACCTTTCAGATATTTTTTCATTATATGATAATTCCTATGAAATCAGAAATCATTAATAATTGAAATCTTTAGGAAAGAGTTGGCTGAAGTGCAAATGGTAAGGTAGTGCTAATGTTAAACTCCTGGTTTATGTCTAGAACAAGTTCAGTAAAATCAGTGATGACTCGTGTTTCTCTCTGTTACTCATCCCTATACATCAGGCCTAAAGTAGCCAAAGCTCTTTTGATTCTCATTCTCAGAATGTACCCAGTCCCCACATCTGCTCTGTCCTGGCCTCTTTGCTGCACTGCCAACAAGGTTATTGAATGAGGTGGTGCGATTTTAATGATGCAAACAAACACCTGCCCAGTAGGAACTGGCCTGAAACTACCAGCTTCTTTCAGACAAACCATTGAACAGCTGTGTCACCATAATAACATTCAGTCACTACCAACTGGAGTTGAATTCAAACATACGACTGGCAGGTGAAGGGCTTTGTAGCCATTACCTACGCCTTGAACCTTCTAGCCATTTAAATGTCTTCAGAAGGGCCACGTTTCTACAGTCTGGTTGGGAAGAGAGAATGGGAGAAGATTTTGCTAAAACTTGCCCCCTTTTCTTCCAGTTAAAAATTCCATGCATTTAATACTGGTTTTGTATTTGCATGGGAAATTTGAGAAAAGTCAGATGTTATTAATTATGTCTATGGGCCAGGCAGGTCCTCACAGGTACCTCACGGTGTTGATCAGAGGTGGTGCAGTATTATGCCAGTAGATGCATCCTTTTCAGCTCATATTTGATTGTGTCTCCATTTAAAAAGAAGACTATATTGATGTAGCATCTTTGTTTTGTATAGATCCTGAATCTGCAGTTTTGTAGCAGCTCTCTAGTCCCTATTGTGCATTCAACTTAGATTTGACAGAAACCACAGAATGGTTTTGTAATGGATATTATCTGTGCTCCTGGTCCCTGAAATGCCTTTTGGATGGGCTAATATCAGCAAAATTTTAGTGAGTAGTCAGGGAATTATATAGAAAACATGTAATTGGACTTCCATGAGAAATTGTTGACTAATACCCTTCTGATGGTACCATGGTATCATCTATGGCTGCGTAATCTGTGTAAAGTGATTTGCATCACAGCCGAGTTAGCATCAAGGGTATAGTTTGGACAGAAGGCACACTTTAGAAATTAGGATCTCCATTTTTTTTTTTTCCATGTGAAAATGCACTACATATGCTCCCTGTTTTTCTCAGAGGCTATCACACAGCCTTAAAACATTTACAGCTTTGCTTATGCTAGATGGAGGGGATGAGAGGAGAGGAAATATGACAGTGGGGGCTGGTGGCAGCATGAAGCTGCAGGTCTCCATGTGCTTTCAGTGCGCTGTTTATTGCTTCATGCAGCACAGCCTAGATGAGGCTCATCAAGAGCCAACTCTAATTGAAGCTATCCTATAAAAATGCTGTTATGAGCAGATGTGGCTGTACCAGGAGTATTTTTTTTATAATGAACTTAAAAATATTTTAAGACCTAAAATATTTCTGGCCAGAAACAAGATACTTGGCACAGACCAAGCATTTAAGCTTCGTTGCAGAAACTTACCTCAATTTTCTCACTCCATTCCTAGTCCTCAATTTCTGCTGGGATTTGGTCATTACTTGCCCCCATTAATGCTGTGTGCTTTAAAAGCTTTTATTTGGCGTGCTTTTCCCTCTTAACACAAACCAAACCTTTTCACATGGATTTTTATTGTAGATTGAAGGAAAAAAGTCTTTTACTTGGCAAAGATACCAGGGAATATTTGAGCATGTTTTTAACTTGCATTGTCACAGTGGGGTCTTCCTCCAGCTTTCCCAGGTGTACTTTTCCACTTGATGCCTATTGAAAACAGAGTTATATTTCATAACCCTTTTTCCACCCCCATGTTACAACTCAAACGATGGCAGATGAGATGCTGCTCATCTCCACTTGACATGGAAACAAAGTACATCAAAATTCATCATGGCCTTTGCAGGGTGAGAAAAGGTGGTAGCTGTGTATTGTGAAGAGCAGTTGCCAACCTGAGCAGCAAAACTCAAGCACATGAGCCTTCCTGGCTGCAGCTTTGTGGTACCTCAGTGCAACTAGCCAAAGCTTCTCGAGTTGTCCCTCGGTAATTATCTCCTGTCATCTTTCTTGAAAACTGAATAGTGAATTAAAAGGTGGATGAGTCAATGTAAGTGAAATAACCTATTACTGCCATAAGTTTGGATTCACATGTGATTCTTTTATGATTGAAGTGGCTTTCTTTGGAGATCAGAAGCTTGAAAGAGTGATGTTTTCTAGATTCATTAGAAGAGTTAAGCAAATATGTTGGCGTTTGGAGAAGGTGGATAGCTGAGTTTTATTTTAAGCTATTCAGACTATGTCCTGCTAGTAGAAGGACTTAGAAAAAAACAAGGGTCGTGACTTAAAGGTGAAGAAGGACTATAATTGAAAGAAAAGCTTAAGCAGGTATTACAGAGGTGTTAGCCCTTTTCTGTGCTTTGCTTTTTGTTAGATCTAAGCCTTTGCAATGAACCTGCTGTGTTGTTTTGATGTGGAGCTGTTCTGTGCTCGAGAGAGAGCATTGCTTGTGGATTCCTCCTGGTGAGGAGGATGTTGCAGTCCCAGCGCATGTGTGTTGCTCTGGGGAAAGGGGGAACTAGTGTAGCCATGCTTTGGGCTCTTGATGGAAAAAACCATTCTGTACCAAACCATAATTTATCACATTAAAAAAAAAAAGAAAAAAAAAAAAGACATGAAGGAGAAGTTCATTGTATCCCTTCAAAAGAAGGGACATGCTGGCAAGAAATTATTTAATCTTTAGCTGTACAAGGTGTTGGCTGATCTGTAAGCATGGTTCCTTGTAGGCTTTCAGTTGTGTGTCTTGATGCAGAACTTGTGTTCCCCATGGATTCAGCACTGTCAGACCTAGTACTTAATCTTACGGGGATCGACATTATCTTGTGGGGCAAGTGTCATGTCCCAGAGGGCGCTCTCCTAGAGGGCTGATGGCTGGTAGTTGTGTTATACCCTGCTTGGTGTTGGAGCAGCCAGCTGGAGGCATGAGCCAGGAAGGCATTGAGAAGATGCTGGATAGGCTGGCCAGGGAGGATAAGGTAGGAAGCAAGGAGCTATTTTGTAGCTGAATTCTGAGCAAAGACTTCTTTGTCATAAGCGCTGTCAAACAGCCTTGTTGCTATGGTAACGCTGGCTAGATAAGCCATTTGGGAAAATACTTGTAGGACCTAACACTCTATCATCTGTCATTCAATAATTTCATGTTCATAATAACTAGGAAATCAATGGCCATCCTCCGAGACAGTTTGCTGAAAGAGTAAGCGCACTGCTGGCAGCGCTCGGCACAGGCTCGGCTCGCTGGGAGATTGACGCTGGCCGTGGAGCATGGGGCACCGCTCGCTTGTGTGGACCTGCTCAAAGATTTAAGACAGGTTGAGGTTCGTGATCTAATTAAACTGTGCTGTCGACACCCATAAGAGAGAAAAGTAGATGGCATATAAAGCGGTTGTTACAGCGTGAGGAAACAAAGGTTTAGGTAGAATTAGCATTTTGTATTTTAAAATACCAAGGGAAACGACGTGCTCAAGTTATCACATGGCCAGCATGAACAAATTCAGTAACTTAAAGGCATTTTTTTCTTATCTTGGCTTTCTAATTAAACTGCTTATCATCATAAAGGCTGTGTTACCTGCATGTTACTTATTGAATATAAAGCAATCACGAAACAGTAATTAAAATTCTTAAACATGCACCCATTGACTTTACATACAATTAGTTTACTGCAGTGTGTCATTTATTAGTGGTGCAAGTTTTCAGAACTGAGTCCCTGGTTGGCTATGCAGGGAAAGATGTGTTTAGTAATTACTTCAGCAATGTTTATCTGTTTTCAAAAAATGCTCTAATACCTATGTCTGGAAAAGAATACTGTAAATACAAAACATATTATAAGAAGGCTTGGGGAGAGACAAAGAGTCCTTGCTGATTAGGGTACTACAGACATGAAGAAACGGTAATTCTTACCACGCTAATAACAGTATTTGACAGATGCTCATTCTCATAATTCACAACAGGAGTTTCTTTTTCTGTTTAAAAATTCTTTTGGAGCACAAAGATAAGGCAGCCCTTTTCCAGCTGATATTTCAGCACTGTTTTGGTTCAATTATCAGGCAGTGCAGGGCAGACACATGCAGGGCCATGGGCCAAGCTTTGGAAACAGACTTCTTTGTGCTGGAGAATGTCATGAATACTCAGGTCACTTTTTATTGTTTTCTGTAAAGAGGACATGCTTTAGGAAGGGAAATTCGTCATTCACTCTGCAAATGTAGTAGTCAGTAGTCATGTGAACTGATACCTTAGGTATTAGCATGGGAAATAAGAGGGCATTGTGGTCCTTCTTCTTTTGTACCTAGAGGTCAAACTGAGAGAGAGCTTCCAGGGTGGTGACTTCAAGCTCTTCGTTATCTGATGCCCTGCTGTGGTTTCTTGAGGTAAGCATTTTCTTCTGCAGCTTTTGAAAACTTCTTTGGTTACAGCACATCCAGTTACAAACTCAGTGTGTGCTTTCAGCATAAAATGTTTTCAGTTGTTCCAATCAGCAGAAATACTTGCACGTCCTAATTCCCGGCTCTGAGTTGTGTCAGTCTCAGAAGCAGGGTGTATTTCATTTGTCTACTTACAGCTGTAAGTTTAGAGTGGCTTGGATTTTTGTATTATGTCAGGTTTGGAAAAATACTTGCCTGGAACAAATCTATTTGAAACTGGTAGAAGAAACCTGTTCAGAGAACATGACAGTGGTTCGGGAGGGTGCTGAAATTGAAGATGTCACAGTCCAACTGTGGAGAAACCCAGAACTCAGTTCAGACAGAGGAGGAGATGAGATATCATTGTGAGGGACCTGATGAAAAAGGACTCCATGGAGGAAACAGCTATAAGGAGATGTATGGATGAGATCCCAGAAGAAGTTCAGCATAGAATAGTTATTCCCAGATGATAGAGCTTCATAAATAGCAGTAGAGAGGTGCAAGTGGAAGAATCAAGTTGGAGGTGTTTAAATACAGCCTGTGGGAGCAGGAACAATGATAGGAGAGAGTGACAGATGAGCTTTTAATATCTGAGTCTCTGGTGGTGAAGGTGTGCACCTTGAATGGGAAGTGATTAAAAATATGTTATCTCGGCAAAACTACTCAAAATGGAAATATTCAACCAACAGCAGGCAGGATTGACAATACTCAAGCTGTGATGTGGCTCAACCTTTCAGGGAGATTTTTTGATTCCATATGGAAAAATAATCTGGACAATCTGAAGAATGCACTGAGAGGTTAGCAATAGACCCACCATTGAAGAAACTGTCCTTGAGAAAAGTACATCAGGATAACAAGCTAAGAAGGAATGAGAGCGGATGGCTGAAGAAGAGAAGTACGTGCTTGAAGTGGCACAAACAACTTTTCACACCATGTCCATGTAGCAATCCTTGTAGCTTGTCAGTTTTGTATAGGAAGTGATCTCACTTCTGTGATAAAATGGCAAAGCCTTATTTCTCCATGTGCGTGGCTACTACGTACCTCCTATGTGTGCACTGCAGGGGCAATGATCCCACAGCCTCTCCAGTCACCTCCCTTCACACCAGGGTGTTTGGCAAGGGAAGGCTGTCTTGCGTGGGTGAGTGAACATGTTCTACTGTGTCGTTAGTCAGCAGCTTTTACTCAGATTATTAAAGAAATGAAAGTAAGCAGTAGGAAAGTTCACTTACTCACCTTTACGAATGGAATTGGCAGCTTCCATGACTTCCTATGGGGATTCTCATATTTACTTTGTGTGGACTTGAAGGAAGGAGTTGTATAAATATGGACGCATTTATTATTTATTGGTTAGGTCCTTGTGCTTTCCCCCAGCATTTGTCAGTAACTGCTATTTTCTGTCACCCACTGTAAGATGGAAAGGATGAGAATTTGCAAGAGCGCTAAGGGAGCACGAACTGTGACTGCCTCTTCCATACTTAATGCAAGTGGATAAATGCACAACATCAGTTTCCAGTGCCTGCACTCTCTTCAGCCGTGCCAGTCCTCCTTCCCTCTCCTCCTTCCCCGCCTCTCCTAATAGAAGAGGAAAGCCAGGAGGAAGTTGTAACGTGACATTCCCTGTGAGTTGCAGGGTATAAATATTGCCCCCTCGGTGGTACTTTGATGAATCTATTTTTAGTCGGGTTGGATCAGTAAAGCTTGCACTGGAGAGTGTGAAATAGCATTGATCAGACTGACTTGTGAAACAGGGTGAAAGACAAAAAAAAATCAATTAAACCTGTGACCCAGGCATCCTGCTTTATTTTTCAGTGCACAGAAAAGCAGGCGTGCAGCTGTTGTTTGCCATAACACCTGAGCTGGGGCTGTCCTGGGGAGCAGCCCTGGAGAGTGCGGCTGAACCCAGCCTGCTTCAGAGGCTTTAGCAGGCTCTCCTGTCTGCCTGCCACTGACCAGAGTCTGAGGTCTCCTCCCCTGCCTTCTGCCAGCGAGAGGGGTTATTTTAGAGTTCTGCTCTTGGGAGGATGCACAAGAGGGAGAACAGTGAGGAAATTTTGAAGCCAAAGGTGGAGGGAAGAGCTGGGGAGGAGGCAGATGTGATGGACAAACGTAGTGCGCAGCAACTGGCACCTCTGGCATCATGAATGGATGAGTGGGGAAATAAATGTAGAGTTGTAGCAGAGCGTAGAATTTAAGCTGAGCATAGGAAACAAGAAAATACAGAGTAGGACATGCAAAAGTAAAATGTCACCATAGCATAAAGGAAGTAGAGGAGAAAATGAGACAGAACTGCATAGGTTTGTATTGCTGATTGGAAGCTAATGCAAATTTTGTTACATGTGTTCTCTGTAGTTCATTGTATGAGCTACCTTCAAACAGATTTTAGTTTAAAATTGGGCTTAATGTCATCCTGGTTTTGTTTCTCTGCAAAGTATACAAAGGTCTTGAAATGTTTTTGTTATCCCAAACAATTGCTGAAATTCATTAGCTGCCATCCTATAGTGTCTCACTGCTCTGCCATCACCTGCTGAGTTGCTCCTTCACCACAGAGCTTCTTGGTGCTTTCTGCACTGGCACTGAATTTTGAAAATTATTTGCCGTATTGTAGTATTATGCTTTGCTAGATTTCTGTGTTATTCACACTTTTGTAAAATGGCAATAGCATTGCCAGACTTCATGAGGTACTTTGATATACCTGTATGAAAAATTCTATATGAAACTTGACTTCTGTTATGTAAATAGTTTACTGACATGTAGATTTTAATTTTTTTTTGTACAAGGTAAATTTAATTATTTTAAAATAATCTGTTTTGCTTGTTCAGAATTGTTTGCTCTTCTACTGGTGCCTGAAGGAATAAAAAGTATTTTCAAACAGAAAATACACCTTTCTATAAATTGGTCTCCTCTTCACCAATAGTACAGAGAGGGTTTAGACAAACTAACCAAGGATGACAGTTTTTTCAAGATCTTTGCTTCTCATCCTTGTGTTATCACTTAACTTGCCATTAGGATAATGTGTGTTCAGAAAAGCTCCTAAATGATTAATTTTATCAGGTGAAGTGTTACCTTTTATAAAATGTTTGTATGATGAACTACAGCAGGAAGTAGAAGGGTAACACAAAGGCCTTCTGCAGGCCTTCCGAGACTCATAGAAACCTGAATGTTTCACATCATGATTTTTATGTGGTCATAACTGTGTCTGTGCCCTGTCTGTCACCCGGTGATCGATACATGTCTCTCGTAACTTAAAAGAAAGAAGGCACTCTGTAAGCAAAGAAATTAACAGTTAAACGAGAGTTTGTGGTCAGCTGGTGCCACCTTTGAGATCCAGAAGAACATGGCTATATTTATGAGTTTTGCTAAGAAAGCCAGGAGAAGCTAATTATTTTGAATTCCTGTCAGGTTTCAGGAGTAAATCAGTGAAGTTGTGTGGATTACCATATAAACCATGTATTTTTTCACAGCGAGGATGAGTTCATCCTGATTTAGGTTCTGAATACCTTGTGCCAGGAATGTACCCACACCTTTTACTCTCTAGTGCTTTGATCTTTATACTGGGTGCACACTTTTGTTGACAGAAGTGTCTTGATGAAAGGCTGAAGGAGTTGGGTCTTTTTAGTCTGGAGAAGAGAAGGCTGAGGGGGATCGTATCAATGCTTATAAATACTTAAAGGGTGGGTGTCAGGAGGATGGGACCAGTCTTTTTTTCAGTGGTGCCCAGTGATAGGACAAGGAGTAATGGGCACAAACTTGAACATAGAAATTCCTCCTCATATTTAGATGGAACTTCATTTACTTTGAGGGTGATGGAGCACTGGAACAGGCTGCCCAGAAAGGTGGTAGGGTCTCTGTCTCTGGAGACATTCAGAACCCACCTGGACACATTCCTGTGTGACCTTTTCTAGGTGAACCTGGCTTGGAAGGGGGGTTGGACTAGATGATATCCAGAGGTCCCTTCCGACCATTACCATTCAGTGATTTTGTGAAATAGCTTTTAAGGATGCATTACTAAATTCTTACTGGGGTTTGCTCTCCTTCTTTTGGTGTATCACTGATTTTCTGCCTCAGGAGTTCCAAACACCATTTTGGATGAGAAGTATGCTGAAATCAGGGGTTTATCCCTATGATATTTTTTTTCAAACCAAAAGTGGGAATGGTTCTTAAGAGAACTCTGTTCTTAAATGATAACCCACTTTTGAGGGATCCAGACTTTTGGGTAGCTAAAATACTTGCATTTTTAGTTCACATTTCTAGATTGAGACAGGACTTGTTCTTTTTCCTCCTGAGCTGACAATGTTGCTGCTCACTGCATGATAGAGTACGTTTCCTAATTTATTTGACCATCACTATTTGGATCCCTGAAGCATTACAGTAAATCCCTAATGCATCTGCTGAAGGGGAAGAGAACAACCTTGCAGCTTCTGGCTGGTGACTCCAGTGACACAGTGAGGTCACACTTGAAGGCAGTAGCTTTTGAAGAAGACCACAGTGGGACAGAGAGATCTATCTTGTTACATGCTGGTAGTGTTTAACCATAGAAAATTTGTTGTCTTTTCCAAGAAGTCAGTGACTCTTTCAGGAACTGAGGGAGGAAAGGCATTGTTTGCCATAGCAACCTTAACATCCCCTTACAGTATGTCTGTCAGTTGTGCGAGGACTAATTTATCATGTAAAGTGTATACTATGTATGTCACATTTTATTGTCTGTTCATTTGTTTTGATAATCAAGATCTTGACAGATTTGTCCCACATGGTAGGATTTATAGTAAGGATTTTCTTATCACTGAATTAAATTGATACATATAATCCTAGTGTCCTGCACAAGAACTGAATAGAAATGAAAGAGATTCAGACTAGATGTGAAGGTCTTGCAGAAAAAAAATAACAAACCTTCCCCCCATTTGTTATTCTCGTTGATTTTTTTTCCCTTTCTCCCCCATCCTGTGATTTGTTTCGTATCTCTATAGGAGCAAACACAGAGAAGAGAAAAGCATTGACTTTGAGAAGGTTAAATATTTCCCCTTCTGTTAAAAGATCTTTCTGTTTTATAAGGTGAGAAGTGTAATTCTGTAAAAATGAGTTTTGGAAATGTGCTGCTTTTCCCTTCAGTGTACACGCTCACATACACACAGCCTGTAGTTTGAAGCCTGATAAGTAAATTCATTTTTCACAGATGTCACATTCTCCCCTGTGGTAAATAGAAGCATCTTTCTCTCTTTCTCTCTGAAGACAATGAGTTGAAAACATGGGGGCTGACTTCTTACGGACAAGTAGAAACATGAACAGATTTAGCCACAGGAGATGCCTACCTGGCCTGAAGCCTGTTGTTCTCCTTTTCAGGTTAAATGATTTGATAGTACTGAAGTTGTGTCTGGAGTATGTGAGATGAGGTTTACCCATTTTTGTATTACAGCAGAATGCTTTGGTTTGAGTGGGCAAGTGGATGGGTAGGTGCAGGCATGCAAGGAGGATATGTGTCTGTCAGTATCTTTAAACTCTTACAAACCTGCTCTGGCTTGCTAGAGGAGCTGGCAAAGGTTGTGCAAGTGGCCTTGAACTTTTTGAGACTGAGAGCGCCGAAGAAGATCTCTTAAAATATCTGTTCTGAAAGGATATAAATTTAAAGAAATAGTATTGTTTGCTTTTGTTGAAGTATAAGGGTACCAAGGGCACTCACCCTTGTCCACTCGTGGACAAAGTGGGGTGGATATTTCCTAGTAAGGAAAATTACTGAATCATATAAATCACAGAATCACAGAATGGTTTGAGTTGGAAGGGACCTTTAAAGATCTTCCTTTTCCCAGCCCTAGGACTGAAGACAATGTCAGTGGAGAATTACATAGCAGAGATTCTTTGAGTAGGAGATTTCTGTTTCATTTCTCATCATATTTCTCTGTTCTAGACTCTGCTTTATCTTTATTTATGACTGATATTGACAACTGAAATACACTATGGAGCTCGGGCATGTATTTCAAGAGGAGCATATTTTGAAATCCAAAATTGAGAACTTCAGCGAGGTAGTGTTTTCACTGTGCTAAAGTTTCATTGGGAATGATTTTGATCCCAGATAAATTGCACTGGTGTTACTAGTATTGCATCTGTTAATACTTAGCAGTGAAGAAGGGTGCTGAGGGGTTCATCTTCAGAACATACTAGCTGTTAACTGCTTCAGTCTTGGTTAAGTGAATGAGACCCATGCCTCTACCATTTCTGCTCCGCACCTGAAGTTTTCTGTTAAGTGAATTTGGTGCTTAGAGTTCCAGACATTTTTTTGTGCCCAATACTAGTTAATCACTTCACTTTAATTTGCACCATATTTTGACTGTAATGTGATTGAATGATGTTTCCTCTACTGTACATTGTCCTTTGGTGATTTTAGGAAGCTATATTCAAAAAGTGTTTTTAATGCCTGTGTCCAGAGGGCTCAGACAAACCAGAAGTCCTGGCATGCTGCAGTGACACTGAAGTGGGGCACAGGGGAGGCAGGAGCTGAGCAGAGGCTGTGTGGCAGAGGTGTCCCTGCACTTGGGCGGTTAGGTCCAGGCGGGCACCCACCCCCAGAAACCACTGGTGTGTGACAAATCTCCCCTCTGAAGGCTGACAAGCTCTTGGGTTTGGCTTTTTATCCCAGGAGCAAAGAACAGATTTCAGACTAAGGATCTAAAATTTCCTTCAGAGATAAAGCAAGATTTGCTATGCTAATTTGTTTTCTGCAGGACATCAGAATAGAAGAAAAAGAGGTATCTATAATTGGATTTCATTTGTCTCAATCCATGTGTCTCTGCAGGAGTTTTTTCTCTCTCTCTATCATTTTTCCTCCTCTTTATACCTGAGTTCAGAACTGGCACTGCTGTTTCACAACGGCCTGGGTGAGCGTTGCAGGGAGCTGGGGTTTGGGGGGATTGTGCTGGCAAGGCTGATGTCTGGTGCACTGGGGGAGCTTGGGGAGCCCCAGTGTTGGTGGAGCAGCTGGTACAGGGTCCCAGCAGTGTCGGTGTGGGGCAAGGACTGGGCTCTGCCTAGATGGCCAGCCAGGTCAGCGTCCAGCAGATCCATACACCTCCCAGACAGCTGGCACAGTAACCAAACACCAGCAATTTTCAGAGAAAGACACATCTAATAACATTAATTTTCTTCTAGAACAGACGGTAAGTAACTAAAGCCAGGTTGATTGGGCTTCGTTGGGATTTTTACCTAATGATCGTCTAGAAAGCAGGTGCACTGGCAGTGATTTTAAGCTTTAGAAAGCCCAAACAGTGACAAAGTAAACCTTTGGTGCTGTGGGGATTTTATAGGGCTGACTACAACAGAATTAATGGTGCTTTTATGGTAGTCAGTTAATGACTGTCAACAGAGTTGATTTCAGTTCAAATTGTAATTTTAAATCAAACTAGCCAGCTGTCAGACACAGGAGTGGTGTGGATGGTGCTTCCTGCAGTATTGTGTGGTGTCGCTCCTGCATCCATCATTCCATCAGGTGTGTGTTGGGAGCCAGATTTGAGATTCAGTCTCATACACTACCTAATGCTAATTTTAGGGTGATGAAGTCATGATGAGTCACACAAAACCAACCAACTCCCCTCTGCCTCACTACTCCTGTAAGACAGGTTACTTCTGTGTTGCAAAACCATTTTTTACTGTACTAGCAAGAACTTCTGACAGTTATATTACAACATCTTTATGCTTTGGCAAAGGAGGAAAGCAGCTGCTTTTATGGATTGATTTGGTACTTACCTCCTTTTGAGCTTCAATACCATGAAAACCCATTCAAAGCCATGAAAAGTTCCCTAATCCCGGGATGTTTTTCTAGGACACAGCAGACCATTTATATGGGGCAAGACAGAATGATATGTTATACTGCACATATCCCTCAACAGTTCTTCCAGAGTGTCAGTTGCATGAGCTTTGAAGGTGAACAGTGAAGTGTCTGTATTGGTAAATATGTCTCTATAATGGTCATGCATTATTCATGATAGGTTACTCTTCTCAGCATCTTTAACATCACTTTTGAAATACTCCGATGTGCCAGAACTACTCTTGTAGATTTATCTAACTAATGTACTTAAACTGGAAGGCGATGGAAAATAAAATAGTCTGATCTACCTCTAGCTAGTATATTGTAGCCACTCTGAGATGAAGACGTGTTCAACCATCACCCCGGCCTAAGTGTATCTCTTGTTTAGTTTTCCTAATACTTAAAATTGCAATGGTTGTCAATTTTAGCAAGGTACTTTCTCAAGTCATGAGTAATTTTTTCCTTTGTACTTTTCTACTGATTAGCACACCATGAATATTACTTAAAACTTCTAATTAAAAAACCACACAAGACATTTTAATTATATTTAAGCGCTGGAGACTACGAGGGTGGCCTTAGCAGAAGAACTTGGATGGGTGTAACAGTCCTCCACAGTACTTTCTTTCAAAAGCTCTGAAAAGTCTTAAAAGGTGCAAGACAGGTGTTACTTACTTTATAAGATTGTAAAAGGGAAGAGCTTTTCTAATGACTCAGTTATCAGAGGAAAAAATAGAGCCAAGGAGTCCTCACTATTGCTCTTGTCCTCTGAACCAGTTCCTGCTGCTTCAGCATTTGAATTAGTTTTGAGCTCAGTTTCTCACTGAGCTGTTTGATATTTGTTTGGCCTGGGCCTGAACCTGGCATGTAATGTCTCAGTTCCAGAAGGTCTTTCTTTCCCATACAGATCTAAAGAAAAACTCAGATTTAATCTTCAGGTATGGGGGGAAATTCTGGGTTCGTTTTTTTGTTTTGTTTTTTGGGGGTTTTTTAATAGATGTAGCTTGAAAAGCTTTGAAACCAGTGAGGACAATAATAGAATGTATTTTTGTAAACATGTTTGAAGACCAAAGTCATTATGCAATCACTAATAAAACCTTGTCATGCAGTTGAACTGCGTGGTGTATTATCAGCTAGTGTTAGCTAAGGAACTTTCAATTTACTACGTATTCTAGCTTTTTGTGCAAGAACTGCTTAATTTGGAGCTTTAGAATTTAATTAGTAAAGGGATCATATTGCTAATATTAGATTTCTGAAGAGGTCAACAATAAAACACCGGCAAGCTATCAGCAAGAGGAGGGGATACATGGAGAGAAATCTCCCCACTCTCTCTCGCATAGCTCCCAGGAGTCAGTGAATTACAGGCTTCCTGAGCAGGCAGATGACTATTGTCAGTTATCTGCTGTAAAGTTGTCTAATACCTTTTTGAACCCTTTCCTGCTTTTTGTTTCCACTGAGTTGTGGTAATCAGTTCCACAGTCAAATTACTTGGAAAAAAATAATTCCAGACTTCCTTTTGTTGCTTTGAATGTATTGTCTGATTATTTCACTGTGTAATGTGAGGAGGAATGGCTTCCGTATGAGAGGAAAAAAATACAGATTAAGATGGAAGATGCAGGGAAAACAAACTATTACACATCTGTGTAATAGTTTTTCATCTATTCTTCATATCGCTTCCATTTCCATTAAATGATTCAGAGATGGGAAGACCACAACTGCTGGCTGTATTCAAATGTGGGTGGTGCTGGGGTTTGTGCAGTTTCATGATAATAGTTTCTGCTCTGATGTCAGTATTTTCCTAAAATTCCTCACATTCTGCTTGACTTCTTACTGTGGCTCAGCATTGAACCTGTAGTTCAAGGAAAGTGTCCGCAAGTCCAGATCTATTTTTTGAGTGGAGATAACCACTTTAGAGACTATGACTCGATACTTTAGCAATGTTCCCTAAGTGCATTATTTAATGTTTATAGACATGGGACTTCAACCCCCTATTTATCTATAAGAGTATTTTGCCACAACTCTGTTCAGCCATTTAAGGATTTACTATCCTGAAGAAAATTTTGTCTTTTCCTTTAAATCCTTTCAAGGTTATCTGTGAGTAATTCTACTGTGTACACTCCATAGTGGTGAAACTCTAGTATAAAGATCTATCAGTCTGGTTTCAAATGATTGCATGGTTAAAAAAAGTAAAGATGTGTCAGATAGTTTCTTTATAATTAACCAACACAGTAGAGAAAGTCAAGTTTCTTTTGGAATTAGTTAACAAAGTATTTAGTTTAGAGAAGACTCTCAGGGCCAGCATTGACCAATTTTCTCAATTTAACTGACACTGTCCACTTGATGTCTTTATGCATTCATAAGTCCTTAAAGTTCAGTAGGGCATGACTTGGTGTTCTGCCACACTTCTGTAACTGATTATGATTTAAGAAATTATAAGGAAGCTGCTCAGAGTGAAAACCTCAGAAAAAAATATCCTGGATGAAACTTTGAGAAAGAAAAGAGGAAAAAAAAAAATATCTGAGCAGTCTGAAGTTTGGCCAGTACACCTGGTAAAGTTTCACAAAGAAATCTATCTCACATGTAGGGGTTCATTTAATTTCTTTTGTTGGCTGTTTTTTTTCTGTGTAGAGCAAAAGGGACAAGTAGCTCTTGTGTTGTAAGCAGTCATGGCAGAGAAGATTCCTCAGATGCTTGCTTTACATTTCTCTCTAGATTTGTATTTACATTTTGGACCAGGAATCCCATAGAACTGTGCCAGTTTAACCATGGATGAAAGAAAAGAAACCATACTCAATAGAGTGGTGCTCATGTCATATGATGTTGTAGGTGCTCCCTACCTTACAGAAGGCATCTGAGCCTAGTGGATGATTCCACGTGTAGAGCTATTTAATTTACAGTCAGGGAGACCTAGATAGTCTTCAGATTAATTAAAGTCTTTCTGGGAAATAGAGAACATGGAAATTCCATGTCCTTCCTTTTCTCATACCACCTTTATTGTTCTTGTGACTTTGAGCTCTTCCTGAAGTCTTGGTGGCTGTACTAATGGGTATGAGTTTAAACAAGTGCCTTTCCTATGGACATAAATTAATGTTCCTGCGAATACTGTGTTTTATTGTAGATACACATTCTTTTTTTTAATCATGCATTTTTTTTAGCTGTGTTCTAATGTTTGTGGAAAATATATAGTACATTTTTACCTTGAGTTTGTGTCCTGGTTTGACTTAGAACAGAACTAATTCTGTTCAGTGATTATACTTTTCAACTCAGTCTCTTCTAAGTAATTGCACTTTCTGAAGTTAACAGCATACTTTTGCAATTACTACTGTGCAGAAAAGCTCTTGCTTATATTTGTTCCTGTGCAGACAAAGGTCACTGCTAAATCTTCTGTACCACTTTGAGGGTGCAGAAGGTAAAAGAGCTGCACCCGTGGGGAGGAGTAGCCAGGACAGGTGACCCCAAACTGACCAATGTGGTGGTCTATCCCACATGTCATATTCTGTATAAAGCTGAGGGATCACAAGGGTCAAGCTCTCTTCCTCAGTGGCTGGCATCTGAGGAAGACTCAGTCTGTTCTGCTTTCAATGCTGATCCATGTGTTCTGAAATCCTGCCACAGAGTCCAGTCTTGGACTTCCCCAGTGCCTGCTTGGCAGCATCAGTGGTGACAGTGACATAATTGTCATCGGGGGGATTGGGTTTGCTGTTGGTTTTGTATATGTTTCATTTTATTGTTATAATTTTCATTAAAGCTGTTTTAGTTTTCCTTTTCAATCCATAAGTCTCTCTTCCTTATTCCCTTTCTTGTCCTCTTTGGGAAGGGAGAGGGGTTAATAGAAAGCATCTGTCATTTGTCTAGTGGCCAGCCCAGCTCTGAGCCTTGACAGTTAGATTTTTATCTGTCTTTTGTAGAGTGTGGTTACATTTTCTAGTTTTTCATATTTGCAGTAATCCATTTTATTGGAGCCTAAGCCCATTTCAATGACTCTGTACTTCCATAGTTTGCACCTTCATTTATCCTAATGGGTAATACACATTATCTTATGTTCAAGTTCAAGCTGGTTAGCTTGTGTGCAAATTCTCAGTCTTCGGATTACATATACGGAAGGTTTTTAAGTTTTTCTCTGAAATCATAGAGTTGGAAAATTCCTTGTTTTTCTAATATGCAAACTGACTGATGCATACCATCACCTGATTCCAGCAGCTGAGGCTTTACAAAAACCACTAATTATCATGATGAACTAAAAGATCTGGCCACACTGAGGTCAAGCCTTATGAGTTTGAGGCTTTCACAGAATCACAGAATCATTTAGGTTGGAAAAGACCTTTGGGATCATCGTGTCCAACCATTAGCCCTACTCTACAAGT
>WTSP01012991.1:17649-90683 GCA_025331215.1 Actenoides lindsayi
AACACATCCAGGGATGGTGACTCAACCACCTCCCTGGGCAGCCTATTCCAATATCTCACCACTCTTTCCGTGAAGAAATTTTTCCTAGTGTCTAGTCTAAACCTACCTTGTTTCAGCTTTAGGCCATTCCCTCTGGTTCTGTCACTTTAAGACAATGGAGATAAGCAAATGGTTTCTCAGCTCCCTCTTTCTTACAATATTTTTTTTTTACAGGTGAGCAGCCTTAAGACTCTAAATTGCATTGCCATCTACTCTGTGAGCTATATTTCTGTGAATTCTTAAAAATTTATAGAGTAAATGTGGTGGGGTTGGTATATTCAGGAGGAGAGTGTGAATTCAAGGGCATGCAAAGGGAACTTGGAATTCTGTCTTTGTGTCACTGGGTTTCACCACTGAGTTTCAACCAAAAACTTCACTATCCTCACTTAAAATGAATGTTATATTTTATTATACACCTTTTAACTGTGTGATAAAGAAGATATAAAGGAGTGGCCTTTAATTTCCAGTCTCATTGCCTTGAATTTTTTGCAATGATAAGCTTTCAAGCATGGGTGCTTATAATTAGACACTTCTATACCTCAAGGAGGAAACTATATACCAAATGTGTAAATCATCCCCCTAGATACTTAAAATGAATTAGGGGACCTAAACAAGGGCACCTTGTTTGAAAATGTTAACAGAACTTTTGCTGTAACTCTCTTGAAATTGAACTCTATCCCTTTGCATTATTGCATTCCCGATTTTACTATAAATTATGATTTTAGTCTTTATGGCAACAGTAAATTGTAGGTGATGAACATGGAGAACTCTACAATCAAAAAGAGCATTGAATTATTCAAGTATCTTTGAATTACATGTAGAATAAGAATTACTTGATTATGTTTTTGTACCTTTTTGGTCCCTTTAGCTACAAATTTGATGTTGAGGCGGAAAGGAAAGGAAAGGGGAAAGGAAAGGATTGTTTTCTCCACAACACCAAATTCAACTTGACCAAATTACACCATGTATTTAATTTTAGTCATTAGTTCAATCAGGTTTTGCCTTGAATGTCATTCTGTGCTGCACAAAGTTTGGTATTTTGAACACATGTAAAGTCAAAGCCGTGTATTGAGATGGAGCCCAAGAACCTGGAAGTACACTATTCCTTCTCGAATAAATCTATTCAGCCCTGTAGACTGTGCCCATTAGTGGCCGCAGAAGCAGAAGACAGAATCCTTTTACTCTCTGCATGGGCAGAGGGCAGACACTTGATAAATGAATGGAGAAGCCTGTGTTGGCTTCAGAGAAGAAAACAAAAGAACCAGAGGAAGAGCAATGAAAAAAAGAGATTGTCAGGGGAAACTGCTGAAAGATTAACTGTAGTTTTCCACTGCTTATTTTATCTGTTGGGATTTTTGTTGTTGTTGTTGGTTTCTTTCTTGTACCTATACAAGTGGATTCCTGTAGTAATACATCCTTTCCCCCCCCCTTTTTTTTTAAGAACTAATTTTAAGGGACTCTCAAAAATACATCAGTGTAAATCATGTCTCCTTTTATGAATGTAGTTCAGCTTTCAGACTGTGTATGTATCAGAGGAAGAAGTTGTGTCAGTGGAAGGAGAGAACACTTTCATCGAAAGATGGCATGGTTGTCCTTGCATGACTGTCATCTAGTTCATTGATCTGACTTTCTTAAGTTCAAAATTTGCACATCTGAGGATCCTTCTGCACCTCACAATATAGAAACCTTCAAAGACTGGGCTGATGTTTGCTTCATGGGTTTAAACCTCTCAGTGTGAAAAGCATTTCGTGGGAGTGTGGAGGAGGAGAACAGAGGCTGAATCTTCCTAACAATGATGAACCTGCCTCCCGTGGTTTGGCTTTGAAACCCTTGGACTTTGGAAAAGTTCAGAACCAAACCTGCCTGCTCAGGTTCTTCCACGAAATAAAATTTTTGTGATTTTCAGAACAGTACTGGAAGCTGATACAAGACGAGCTTCCTCTGTTAACAGTCGCTATTTGATTTCTTGTGACTCTGCACATTTATTAAAAGTGATGAAATTTAATGAAGATGTAGTCTAAACCTATCTGTAATTTACACAGAGTTTACAGCAAACTCTACCAATATGCAGAGTTCACATTAATGGTCCAGTTTTTCCTGTAGGTTTCTCTGCTTGGCTTTCATCCTGGCTGTTAGGTAAAATTAAGGCCCAGAAAATCGGATTATTACATCCCAAGGGGCAGGACTGATAAGCAGCACATGATTGTTGATCTGCTTGCTACCCGGTGTTGGTGGTGTTTGAGGTGCTGCTAGATGCAAAGCCAATTTGTTAACAATTAGTGCTCATTAGAATCATTTCCTGTTATTGATTTTAAATGTTTGACAAAGCACTTTTGGGAAACTGCACCCAAAAAAATAAATAGTAGCTGTACATCAGTGCTTAGTAATTACAACTCTTTAGGGCCCAGTGTCAATCTTAACTAACTGGTTTCGTTGGTTTCCAAGTAATTATTTCTGCTTTAGATCCCACCTGCTATCCCCTCCAGATTAAAGATGCTTTGAAACAGGGACATAGTTCTTGATTAGCAGTTGCTGAGAAAGGAGTGGTGAAACAAAAGAAACTTTTTTATTTTCTGTCTTGGTTTGTCATGGTGTGGGCTTTTTATCTTGCATAACTACCAATGGATTACACGATATACAATACAGGAATTAGCGTCAGCCTGGAATTAAGTGTGATTTCCATTGGCCTTAACATTTAACATGTGGGTTTAATTTTAAATGCATCCTTGCCTTTATACACACATTGAGAATTGTGGAGCCATTAAAATCTAATTTACAAATGGTAAAATTAGATATAATGGCATGTTGTAATAAAAGCTTTTGATATCTAGGAGTCCAAGAGGGTCTCTCTATTCAGTTTCTTAGAAATTGGGGCTATAAGTACTATTAATCTGTTTTACATGACAGAAGAGACTTGAATGCAAGATTATTTAATAAATATTACAATGTGTGTATATATGTAAAAAGCACCTGATCAGGCACACCTATGTTTCCACATATACTGGATATGCCTGACGAGTTGTTATATGCTCATGGCTTTTATGAGTACGCTGGAATTTGGGGTAAATTTGGCAGTGTCAGGTGAAGCTAGCAGCATAGCCATCTGGGTTGATTTTCTCTCCTTCCTTCTTTGCTTTAAAATTTTTGCCACATCAGCTCAGATTTCCCAAGCTCTCTCCTAAAATGCTTGCAGATATTTTAAATGTATTCCTTGATCCCTGTTGCACAAGGTGGAGACCTAACATAAGATTTGACTTGTGCCTTTCCCACCTCCATTCATGAATTAGTCTCACAATTACTGTAAAAATTAAGGCGAATGTCAGTGAAATACATGAGGCTTAGTCCCTCTAACCTTAATAAACAGAGATGCTATTGACACAAGTGAATTTTGTTTAACCACAGTACATTTGCTTCTTAATTAGTGAATATTCATCTGTCATCAGCAGCAGCTATGACACCCCTCCCTGCTAACACGTTCTGTCATAAATAATCAATGAGAGGCTATTAATATTCATGAGTGAGAATCTGTGTAGTCATGTGCACTGATGCGGAGACAGGGGGAGTGTTGCCATGAACTGAGTCGAAACTCTGTGTGTGTGTATACGTGAGTGTAAGATAGTTAGGGAAAGGGAAGAAGAGCATGCTGCTACACACTGCCCTGCCTTGTGCTTCCAGCTAACAGTGGCGTGCCTGTGTTTCGGTGCTGGAGTGACTGATGAAAAACAGTAGTCAAGTCTGGAGGGTGATTCCCTGTCAGTGCATTTGCCTTTCAGTGCTGGGGAAATTAGAGGCTTTGCTCTTGTGTTGCTTATTAGGATGGGCTGCAATCTGTGCACTTTTCAGAAGAGAGAGGAGCACTACAAACTGCTCTATGAAGTTTCACAGGTGAGTGCAGAGGATATTACCAGCATCTCCAGGGTAAAAATATGTGTTCATTACAGCGAGTAAGTAGAGATGCTTTTGTTTTGCTTTCCCTTTTTTTTTCTTTTCCTTCGCAAAATTGCTAGCTAAGTTGTTGTTGGGCTGGGGGGGAGGTTGGTAATTATTAGTATTTTGGGTGCCTGTTGTTTTCTGTTCGTTTGCCACTCCCCCTTCAGATGACTTCCTGTGGGATTCTTTTAACATTTTTGTGCATCTTCTGCCAAGTTGTCAGTCATAGAGTGGCAGTCTCACTGAACCATGTTGGTGATGTTTTAAGGGAGCCCTTGGCTTTGGTAACAATACTGATTTCAGATAAGTTGCATTGCTGCCTCAGAAAACGTTATGTCTATGATCTCAGGTATTTCTAAGTTAGGGAACAAAGTTTTTATGTCATGTGTGTGCTGACCAAGAGGTATGTTCAATTTTCAGATTAATTAACTAAAAATGAAATGATTCTGAAACATGCTTGTCACCTTTAAACAGGTACTGAGTACAACAGGGTTTCCACGGCTGAGGTGTGCTGCTTGTTCATTCATTGTATGTGCATTATTTCTGTTTACTACTAGACAAAGATCTTAATCCCATCTAGAAATTGTGGTATCTCTTTCAGCACCGTAGCAGTGTGAGTAGCAGTGCAGCAGCGTGCTGCTAACATGTTCCCAGCTCCTTCAGAGTAAGATGAGAAAAGACGAAACAAGCACTTACCATAATAGCCCATAATTCTTGCTCGGATCCTATTGAATCAGTGTTTGATTTGCAGCTTTTTGTTTGTTTTTTTTCCTCTTGGCACAGCAGACTCTTGCATACTGAAGTTTAGTGCCTTTCAGCATCTGTTCTCTCCCTCTCAGTAATTTGTCCTGGCTTTGACACATTGCCATTGACGGAGGCTGAACGCTTGCAGTTTTGGACTGCGTTGCTGCTGACAGGCAGCACGGAGGAGCAAAAACAGCTTATGGTGTTGGTGGTCTATTGGCACAGCAGCAGCTAAGTGCCCATTGCCGACTGGTTCCCTCCAAGTTCCTCCTGACGTGATTCATTTCACAGTGGGCTAATTACAAAGTGGTTTCTCTACACATGAAGCAGCCTCCTCAGTTGCGGTGTTAATGCACATTTTCATGGTAATGTGATCAGAGCCTCATTAGCCAGTTTCCAAAATGATCCTCTGCATTAATTAAAAATAAAAATGACTCTTTTTATCACCATAGAGAGGAAGAAGAAGATTAACATTGTTAATTACTGCTGGGGCCAATACCTCTGCTTCATTTTTTACCACAGAACCAGCAGGCGTATTCAATCCTAAAAGAGTGTCCGTTTGCAGGTAACCTGCCCGTTGCCTTGCCTGGTGAAGCCGGTCTCTAGGTGGAACACTTCCCTTTAGTTCAATACTTAGATGTAATCCCATCATCATGTTTTCTTACAGCAATAGCACAGGGAAAAGCATAGCAGCCCGTTTCCCTTTTCTCCCGTTCCCCCTCCCAAGACCTGGATTGCCAAAGTGATCTGAAAGTCTAAAATGGAGAGAGTGGAGTAGGTTGGTGTTTGCTTTTCCATGCCAGGTAGTAAGAAATGCAGGTTGTGCTTTGAAGGGGGTTAGACATTTTTTTAAAGGGCTGCATGTATGTAGGGGAAAAAAAGAGGCTGTGCCTGGTTTCTAGTGAATGCATTTTCAAAATATTCCTTGCAGTAATGTTGCATAATAATAAATGCTATTGAAAAGATCAGCAAACCCAGAGGTGGGGTTTTCAAGAGATTCTGAAGAAATTCTTCCCTTTATCTGTTATCTTCTCTGCTGTTGAGCTGGAGTGTCTGTGGATGTGTATAACCAATGTGCAAAATGAACTAAGGCTTTCACTTTTTACTCTGGTTCTTGCCAGATAAAGTGTAATCCCTGGGAGGATCTGAGCACGTTTCCTTGGGGAGCTGAAAAGCAGTGAGCCTGGTGCTGCATCTTGTGCTGTTAGAGAAATGTCACTGATAAGGTGCAGAAGGAGAGCAGAGAAATGACTTAGTGTGCGTGCTGCCAGATCCTGTGTTCATCTGTAAACTCGTCCCTATCTTTGTTTCAGTGTGTGCAGGTCAGAGCCCAAAGGATACTGAGCATATTTTTAACCAGGTGCTACAGTAGAGATCAGGTAGTATCTCTCACCATAGCTGCTTCTGTGTACAATACTGATTTGCTGCTGTGGAGGGGAGCAGCAGTAGAATATGATAAATTAAATTAAGCCAAGGCAGGCATTACTACTTGATTTGCAAATCCCTTTTTAACTCTCCAATCCTGTAATTCCTATACCACAGCCTTGGCTCTTTCATCTGCATGATTTCTGGAGAGCTTGGGACAAGTTAGCCTGTCGGGGACATGAACTGACTGAGGATGAGCTGTGGCTCACTAGCATATGGATCAGATAGATTAATTTATATTCATATAAGAAAGCAATCCTCGCCTTGTCTCTCACCTTTCCTTTGCTAGGCTACCTGATATTGTGGGTGGTCCATGTACTCATGTACGTAAAAATACGGTAAACAAAGGAAAGAGTGTTTGCAGAGGAAAACCATGCAAGTGTTTACAGTGAGGCGTGTTTTCTGCTACTGTTTGTAGTGAAGTCAGATTCATCACTGAAGAGCTTTTTGTTGTAGAGCTGCTGGGAAATTAAGATGTCGTTAGAAAATGTATCATATCTCGCTGTTCTCCCCACCCCCTTACTCCAGGCTCATTTGCCTTTCACTGAGATAGCAGTTCAGAGACCATGGCTCTCTCCAAAACCTGCAAACATTTGCTTGCATGACAGGCTTTTATTTTGATAACTGGGATTAAAACAAAGTCAATAGTCGTGTTTCAAGAATGAAAGCTTTTGAGATACAATTATGAATTGGTGAAGGACCCTTTTGCTTCAGAGTGCCTCTTCACCTGTCCTCAGGGTGTAAGGATGGCTCAGCTTTACTTCTTGACTTGACCAAGAGAAGCTATCAGGCATAGCACACACACACACCCAGTTCCTCTTCTGCCTATCAGTGGAGAAATGGAAGATGTCTCAATCTGAAATTTATGGTCTTACATGCTACTTTGTGGGGCACTTTATTATTATTTCCTGTGTGCTGTACAAGCAGGATTGAGCTAATGAGTGTGCAGCTGGGAAGTCTACATCAAGTCACTTAAAGTGGGACCTGGTGTGTGCTCATTTCCATTAGGAGCAGACCTCTGCAATTCTCAGCTGATTTTCTCTTGCACTGCTGGGGTGAAAGAAATGAGTTAAAGTCATTTGTTAGCTGCATGATGAGGACACTTCCCATTTAGTAGGAAGGGATAAGAGAAACGTGGCAAGGGTTGGAGGGAATGAAACTGAAGCACCATCTGATCAATCCTCAGCAGCGATCTTCAATAGCCTTGTGTGAGACTCAAGAAAATACTATTTTTTTCACAGAATTCTGTGGATATCATATGGAAATAATTTCTGTTTACTGTAATTTTTATGCTTTGTTTTCAAAATGTGCAGTTAGCCCAGAGAGAAAGAGGGGACGGAGAGAGAGAACAGTTTTGGAGGTCAACCAGAAAACCAGTGTGAACTTCTTTTTTGAGTTACATGTTAAGAAGCAGTCCTGGCTCAGGTGAGCTTAGAACTCAGAGCTTAGAGGGGGAAGGGAGAAAAGCTAGAAGGGAAAACAGGCAATCTGGGATGGCTCACAAAGTCAGTGGTGTATCTGGGATTAAAACTAGTAGGTTGCACATTTATATTTTACATTTGACCGGAGATGTTAGTAGAGCATGTTTGCAGTGTTTTTAAATCCTCTGAAGACTGATTATGCAGTTTGCTTCCCATGTTGGTTTCCATAATTAACATAAAGCTCAAATTTTCACCAGTTTAGAGTTCTGATTTTATGTTCATTTTTGATATCTCTTGGGCTACTTGAAGTACTGAGTTTTAGTGGTACATCTCTTCAAATTCAAAGGTGTTCACAAGAGGAGACGTCAAGCCTGTCCACTGAAAAAGCAAGGCCACTTCTGTGTTTTTTTTCAGGAGATGCTGCTTATAGCTGGCATTGGAATAAAGAAAGTAGATTGAAGGCCAAGCAGTGTTCCATGTCACTGGGACCCGCCTTCTCTGATCTTGAAGTTTGTGTTTATTCAAAGGATTAAAGAGACTAGATGATATGATCTTTATTTTCCTGCTGAAGCAACCTCCAGCCACTAGTATTCATTTTTGGTACTTATGCCATGTGTGGTATTTTCATGACAACTCCACGGTATGGTCTTGGCCATTAACTCTCATTCTTTTCTGGATATACTTGCCAGCAGCTTTTGTGTCACCATTGTTTGCTGTATATCAGTGTCACCTCCAAATGATCCTCATGAATTTCATCAGCAATGGAAAAGTACTATCTTTGCTGCATCAGCACAAATACATTTTTTGGGTCCGTTTATAAGTTCTACTTTTAATAGACATTTTGTGGCAGGACATTTTTACCTCTGGAGAATATGAAAGGAGAGAATTCTAAATTTAATATATGGAAATAAGGTGAATTATCTGAAATGAATTAAAGCAGTAGCAAAAGTAGGTCTGGTTTGATTTTACTGCGTTTCCAAGATTTTCCTTTTTGCAACTCTCTAAGTTTTTAAACAAAACAATTGAGGATGCCCTGATTCTCTTTTTTTTCTAAGCAGCACTTCTGAATACTGATTTATCTATTTGAAATGTTAAAAAAATATATTTTATATATAAAGGAGTCAACAGACTTACAGGAGCACTGTTTCCTCTCAGTTTGACTGAACAATTTTAGAGCTCTGCTCTATGTAATTCCCCTCAAAGCTGCACTGTCTCATATTAGTAGAGCAAAGTATTTATGGTAACACCATAATCAAGTAAAGCTTGTCATACATTTCTAGCCGCGTCCTAGAAACTTGTTTGGAATTACCTTAAAGAACCTCTGCTGAACTGAAAAGAATTTTAAAATTGAGTTCATAAAAATTGACTTCTGCTACATATGAGATGATCTTCGTGGTTAGGCATAGCTTTCATGGTTCTTCTGTTTCCTTACTTATATACTTTACATGGATATTAGAGGAACATTCATCTAAATAACTAATCCCATTGCCATAAAGTTCCTGCAGGCTGTACTTAAAGACATCAGTGTTGTGGCATTGCTAACAACCGAACTCTTGCTTCTGGTGGAGGAGCTGACCATCCCACCCTGGGTACTGGTCTGTGAACCTAGGAAGCATTGACTGCCCAGCAGCAACTGACCCCAGAGCCCCAAGCACCCATGCCTCAGCTCTGTGCTTTGAGTCACTACATGCCAGTTGCTTAAAAGATAAGTTGCATCTGAAAGGCCACCTCTTTTCTGGATTTAGGCTCTCACCACAGAGCTGTGTTTAGATGTGAAGGCTCCCTGAGGAGTCCTGGAGGATTATGCCATGGGGGTTTGGGTCTGTTATCACATAGGCTGCTTAAAATAACCAGGCCTGGCCACCCAGGTGGATGGTGACTGTAGAGAAGACACCTGTGAATACAACTAGGCATGTAGGGAAGTTCTCATCTGATTTCCTAAAAACCTAAAGTTGCTAGCAGGATTTTGGGGATGATTCTTTTGAACATGACACCAGAATTATATGCTAAGTACATAAGTGTTGTGTTTGATCTCATGCCAACTACCTTTGATAAAATGCCTTTTTTTATTATTTTCTTATTTTCCTGATAAAATCCAGGAAATTCTGAAGTGTTGTCACTGACTTCACTGGGGCCAGACTTTCATTTTCTGTCCTTATTTACTGTCTTTTAAAAGACATACAGTTCCTGTGCATACCTCAAGAGGAAGCATAAATAAAGAGTCCTGAGATAAGAAAGCAGACAATAGTATGTGAGATAAGAATTCAGGGGATGGGTACAACAGAGGCAGCTATAAAAAGCGTACTGAGATTATATCAGTTACCCGCAGGGATATGCAATGCCATGAAAATAAAAAAAGAGTGGTTGAAGTACTGAATAGCATGATTTTCTCTGTCATTTTGCTGTTCCTTACATCTTGAATTGAACAATGGGGATTAAAGATTCTTCTAATGGTCATATATTTATACGTTTTTTTACAGAGCCATCCTTTCTTGAGGATTGCTTCCTGATGTGATTTGGTATGGATATAATCCTCAGGCCTAAGGCAAAACATGTCTACATGTGAGCCTTATACATCAGTGAAGCGATGATGCCAATCTTGGTACCTTGAGCATTCACAGACTGATAACTGCCAAAGGAGCATATTTTAGGGGTTCAGTATTTTCGTTTGTGATTCTTTGAAGTGGAGGGGCATCAAAATGTCTGCCAAACTCTCTGCCAAATATATGTGAAGAGTTAATTGGCAGTACGTTGTTTCACCAGTTTAGTTTTCTCTCAAGGTTTCCTGTGGGTGGTGTGTTTGAGATGGCAGCAGGACGCAAACAGCAGCTTCCCTGGGTCTTAAGGAAAGGGGGGACAGGTTTCTGAAGCTAAAAAAGCTGCATTAGGAGGGATGGAGGTAGAAGACCACTCTCCTTGGGATGCCTGGGAGCAGCATCTCCCTCTTCCCCATTGATCTCTCCCTATGTGGGGCTGTGGGCTCCCAGCAGTTGGTTTTATTGCTTGTTTCTGCCCTGTGGCATTTCTAGCATCACATCCAGGCTGTGTCTGTGTTGAGACAGGTCCCCAGCATCTTCCTCTTGTCAAGAGACATGTACAGCAGGGCTTGGTGATAACCAGTGATTCTTCCACCCCTAGGGATTTGGTGAGGTCTCATGAAAATAATTTTAAAAAGAAGCTGAAAAATGCTTGGACCTTTGGCTTTAAGTGTGTTTGACATGTTATTTTAAAGGACATGAACTCTTTGTAATAGTACTTGCTTTTCTGTCCACCCCAGAACTTTGAACCCACTGGTTAATTTCAACCAGAAAGTCTTTTCTCATCTTCTAGGTTCATGCAGACTAGTTTGATGAAACTGTTAGGTACACTTTTATTGTTTTCAAGAGCAAGAGGACTTCCTAGTTTGCAAATGTCACCTCAAAATACCAAGACATGAAAGAATTAAAAAGCATAGATGCGGATTATTCTTTATACATTTTATGATTGCAGTGAAGACAGTTACTTGCTATTTGGTGTGTAGTAAGCATCTCATTTGTTTTACTTTGCTCAGTAACAAAAATCAATCTGTTAAGAGCAGGTATTAGATCAGTAACTGTTAAGAAGTTATATTACTTTTTAAATTTATTTTCTTTAATAATAACCAGTGATTCAGAAAGAGAATTTTACAAATACTTTAATACCATGGGCTAAACACAGAAATGGAATTTCAGTGTCTTCATATAGCACAATGCAAACTCTCTCTTAGAGTTGTTCATATTTTGTATTTTAGTTTAAAATACTGATGTGGACAGACAGAGGACAGCGTGGCTGTTTGGTCATTTCTACGTAATAGGATGATGAGCTTTTATTGTTTCACTTGAGGAAGTTAGAAAATTGTACGTATCTTTCTTCTGTCAGGTGGAAAAAATAATTTTCTCATTTTCCTCTAGGTTGAAGGTTGAGGGATATTTTTTGTTTGTTTGTGTTTTTTTAAAACCATCAGAAGCAAACTCTGATAATCAGCAAAGCGAAGCAAAACAAGCATTTGTTTTCCTTTGATTTGTGGTCTGGTTGTGTATAGTAGCAGTTTATTTTGTAGAGGTTTTGTCCAAGAAGTTTGACCTCTGAAACAACATAAGCATAGTGGAAGGAGTAATATTCCAAACTACCACATCATACCTAGAATTCCTGTGCTTCATCTGTATAGATGTCAGAGTTGAGCCTGAGAGAACTCAATCTGCAAAAGTCTACGAATGTCTTTAATTTATTAGTCTAGATACAACTTAGTTTTTGTGTTCTTCACTCAGCCAGAGATTTTTTTTTTTTCTGTCTTGTTTCATATCTCTTAGTATTTGGTGGGGTTTGTTGTTTGGATTTTTTTTTCCTAGCTCCTGGAATCATATTGTTTTGGAAAACAAAAACCAAAACACTTTTCATTAAAAGTAGCCTCACTTAAGATTGGTGAGGAAAGTTATCAAATATCAATAAGGTTTAGTTTATGGTTTAGGAAATTTGAAAGTAATTGTGATGAACTTGAAAGATTGTTGTTTAGAAACAGTCTATAATTCTTGGGGGTTTGGTTTTCTTCTTCATGTCTAGGGTAGGCATCATTATTTGAGAGGTGAGGCTGAGATGCACCCATGTGGTGTTAGCAGCTGTGCATGGCCTTCAGAGGAGGAAGAAGTTTTCTATGGACTTTCAGGGCTTGTCCGCAGGCATCAGTGCCAACAGGAGCCAGCCGTGGCTCTTCAAGCATGTCATGGCATGCTTGATACCCCAGCTAGTTTCTGTCTAGTATCACAGGTTCTGCCCCTGCATCTTCAGACATGACTTCAGAGACCATCCTCCTTGAAAATGTAGCCGGTTCTGTGCCCATGTGCAGCAAATTGGTGAGGTTTGTGGGAAGGACCACAAATTTGTTAGGTGTTCGGTTGCTCTCTAATGTCAGAAAGATAATGAACTGCAGTGCCAGGATCCATGTCCTGAGGAATAAAAGGAGTATGAGAATGGGTGAACTTCACTAAATCCTTATGAGGATTGAACAGTTGAAATAATTGCAGAAAAGGATTATATTTGGTTACCTGTGATATAACAGAACAATGGACCGACCTTTTTAATATGTTTGATTGTATTTGTAATGTGCTTTTTGCATATTATCATGATGGATTTGCAGGGAAAGCTGCTCAGGGAATAATCATTATTCAGGCCTTCAACTTCCTCATGGCTAGAATGTGAAATACTCAGATTCCTTATGATATCCATGGGCATATGCACTGCCAGCTCAAAGCAGATTTTAATGACAAGAAAAGATAGAAGAAAGGGTCAATTATTAGTTAAAGTTGAGCATTTGGAATGCTTTCACAAAGGTCAGGGTTACTAAATGTGGGGGTGGCATCTCTCATTGCAATATGGTTTTATGTTGTGTTTTGTTTTGTCTTTTTAACTTGTCACATAGTCTACTATTACAGTCAGGAAAGACAGACTCGTAGGTTTATAATTGGGGAATTTCAGAAAGTGTGTGTGGCATCTAAATTGTTTTTCACTGAGAAATATAATGCCATAAAAAAAAAAAAATCGTAGAAAAAAATTAAGTATTTCATCAAAACATGGTCTTAGAGGAAGAACACAGGAAAGAAATTTCTAGAAATGTTTGGCTAATATTATTTATACATCATCATAGTGAAGTATTTATGTTGATTGACTTTTGAAACAGCTTATATTCAGTAGTTTTTTAAATGGTGTGTTATTTCACATAATATGAAATTTGGAAGCCAAAAGTGAATCAAGTATTCTTCTATCTTAAAATGTCTTGCTCTTTCCAGAGTTGGGTGTACTGTTTGTCAAATCTCAAACCTTCTCCTGACATGGAATTCCCATCCTCTCTGAATTTCCCATTCTGAGATATGTGACTTACTGTGGGGAAACTCCTCCCTTTGTATAATTTTCTTTACCAACATATGCTTCTCGTAGAGCTTTTGTTAGAGAGCGTTCTCATATCTTGTAGGAGAAAAGGGAAGTATATATAGCAAGAAGCATTTATGTAAACAGTTTTCAATGAGGTACTTGTTAGAAAAGGAATGCACCATCACCTTCATGGTGTATGTTGTGTTGTCATGTTGCTCTGTTTAAGAGAATGTGCTAAAAGCTGGCTTTTTGCTTTCTGGATATCGCATGCCACTGGATGGGTGACTGTGATGTATTGAGGCATAGGGCCTATTTAGCACAGCAGTGGGACCTGGGGGTCTGGCTCTAATTCCTTCCCTTCAGTATATTTCAAGAGGTTCTGCTTTCTCTTTTCCCTTTCTGTTATAAAGTTCTGAATTATTTAAAGCTTTAAAGATTACCTGTAGAGATCTTGGCAAATGGCTAGGAAGAAACCGGAATATTATCATCTAATAATGATGATGGTGATCACAATAAGCATTGTAAAATGCTAGATCAATCCACTTAGCAATTATTGGTAAAGTTATAGCACAAGTGGATCGTTGAAGTAGAGTGTAGACCTGTCTGCATTTTGCAACAGCTCTGGAGCCATGTTGCTTTCTAATTCATATATTTTGTTGTAGTTTTCAAATTAGAGGCTTTTTAGTATGGAGCAGTTTCTAAATATTTATTGATTGATATTGCTTTCTTCAGGTACTAGTAAAAATAGGTGAGTTTTGATACTGATTTATCAGCAGTGGAGTCCTGTTGCTGTCAATAAGTTTAGCATAGGTACAAAGTCTTCTCACTCCTATAAGCATAATATATTTCAAATGTCAGATGTGAATCTTACTAAACCATTTAAAACCTTCTTGATGAAGTAGCTTTAAGTTCTTAATACAGGAGGTTGTTCCCATTTATCTCCAAATGACCTCTTTGTCCCTAGATTTAGGTATTTTCTTGAATTAAAAATGTCATTTGGTCTTGTTCAGTAGGAGAATGTCTCTGAAAGTCTGACCTGTGGGGAAAATGATGAATAGTGACAGAGGAAGGATTCTGCCCAGTGAGAATACCAAATCATGTAGCACTGTAGTTTCACTTACTAAATATTGCCCAGGCTCCATTGTTGAACCCTATGCTGCCAGTGTCACTTTGTCAGGATGTTTTCTGTCCTGTGACTAGTAGCTTCAAATGTACTCATCCATCTTCTTGTCCCATTACATTTCATGTGACTGATGTTCTGCACCCATTAAAATTGATGGGAAAGAACAAAGAGAAGAAAAATGTGCCCTTCAACTGATTATGCCTTTGAAAGAGCAAATGAGACTCTACTGCTATCTAGAGTAAATTGAACAGTTATTCCTGATTTTAACTGTTATTATTTAACTTTTGTCAATACATATTAGCACTAGATGCCTTATTTTGTTATTTTAATATTGTATTCAGAGCAGTAAGTTTACGTCAATATATTCTCCTTTAATTTTGAGACAGTAAGGGAACATACATTTTAGATGTATCAGCTGCCTCTGGTAATCTTGCCTGTGAGATATTGCTAGCATGCCTGAATACCCTCTCAGGGAAGGATGGAGGCTTGTCTGACAAGCCCAGGCCTTTCCTCTGAGGAAGGACCCACAGGGCTTTGCTCGGCCACAGCTGCTGTGCACAGGGAGTGCACTTGTGTGGGATGTCACAAGGTTCTGCTTGGTGCAGAGTGCTTGCTCACCTTACGCTAAGATCTTCAGGGCAGTAAATGGGAGACTAGAAATACAAAAGCCTTTGTAGTACTGGTTTTATCTTTATTTCATGGATACAGATGGTTTGCCAAAGTTTTAGTCTAATGTTTCAGAGTTAGGTGAGGGCCATTAGCCAGTTGAATGGAGAGAATAGATGTCGTATTTACTGACAACCAAAGACAGACCACAGAGGAAAATCAAAAAAGGAAAGGCTCCTGAGTGATCAGTATGCCTAGTTATTTATGGTCTATATGACAGTCTTCTGAATACAGCAGCCCACCATTCTTTCCCATTTATGCATAGTAATGAGACTGTAATTTTTTAAATTTTTTTAATTTGGGCTTCAATCATGAGCAGTTTCATGTCCCAGAAATGCAACATAATGGGCCCCTTTAGGCTCTCTGGTGCTCTTGTGGTGACTTCAGCAAGTGCTGAATGCAGCTGTTCACTTCCTTAGTGATACTTGAATGCATTAAACTTTATTTCCATGCAAAGTTCAAATATGTTCTAGATTTGTAAAACTCTGTGGTGGGAATTTGAATTTCTTAGACTTTGTCTTGAAGTCGATGCTTTGTTTTCACAGTTCAGGCTTGGTTAGTGCTCTGTCTGAAGTTCCCAAAGTGTGTTTGGCTTGGGGGCTGGGAAATGCTGCAGAAAGCTCCGAGTCTTGAAAGGCTGTTTCCTGTACCATTATCTGTAACTATTTGGGATTGCTGATAGGCTTCAGGGCCTATTGCTTTTTCCAACATTTTTCTGAGGCTGGAGATTACATACTAGGAAGTGGGTAATATTCTTGTGTTGGCAGTGGACTCACTTGGGTTATTATTTATCTATATTTTAAAGACAACTGTTCACATCTATAATTTGTGACAAGGAGCTTGGTTAAGATCAAAATAGGCAAACAAGACTTTAAGAACCTTAATTTAGTAATTTATGAGCTCTCTTGTGCTCTTTAGTTGTTTACTTGACCTCCAGCCGAGAGTGGATTCCTTATTTTAAAGGAACATTCTTACAGATAATTGACTCCTGAAATGAAAGGAAGTTAGGCAAAAATTTAGTCAGATCCTGATTATGCAGGATAGCTCAGGATTATTCAAGCACATTGTTGCTCTTAATGTTAGAGGCACTTGAACAAATAACCCCAATGTAAACAGGGGCATAAACTTTATGTGCAGGGATTTAATGCAGCTCTTTTACTCGCTGCTAAAATGACTTGGGGAAAAGGGACTGGTGGCAGAAAGCACCTTGTATTTTGTTTAAGACAAAAGTACACAACAGACAGCTGATGCTTTGAAATTTGCACCCCTGTAATGGTAATTCCTTTCCATGCATATGTCTTCAGTGGGATATGAAAAAAGTGAGAAGTAGGATAGAATTCTCAGCTTACCCTTCTGGATTGCAATGACAGCAGCAGCTGCTGGGAGCAGGTCCCAGTGAATAAATTCTATTGCCAAAGAAAACCACTTCTTATCACTATGCAGAAAGGTCATCATTCAGATAATGCTATTAATTTTTAGTGTGACTTGAGAAGAGATAGGTCTCAGCCTCCCACTTCCCCATACACCGGGAGAGTTTGGTTGGAAGCTGCTCTAAGCCTTAGGCTACAGATTTTCAGAAAAGCTGTGGTTCCCAGGTTTTTGATTTGGAAAGACACTGATGATTGCTTGGCTTTTTGTTGTAGTGAGGAAATTCTGAATACAAGAGGAGGGATAAGAAAATTGGATTTCCTTTTATTTCACAGGAATGCTGTACAATAGTTACAGAGTATTTACTCCTATCTCTTAATTTGATTTTCCTACCATCATATCAATCTTTATTCATTGGTGAAACAAAATTATAAAGTATCATAGGTGTTGCTGCTTGTACCTCAGTAACAACTAAAAGATGGGAAAGAATGGAAGATTTGAGCTATTCTACAAGATATATTTGCACATTCATCTGCAATGAAATGCACCAGTTGTACAAAGTGTTGTGAGATGGCTCTTCAAGCCATTCCAACCAAAACATCTATTATGGCTCCTATTTTTCTTCCTCTAGTGAAAGATTTTATATGCATGGTATGGATGTGTTGAATACTAGTAAGTATTGAATTCTGATTGACTAGCTTTCTTTCCGCTCCACAGTACATGTATAATGATTTGAATAATACAAATTGCACTGACATTACTAATCTGTACAGCAGTGTGGAGTAAAACTTTACTGTCTGCAGTTAAAATACTGTGAACATGGTTCCAGTGGTAGGCTGCTTGTTTTTGGTTTTTTTTTTTGTAGTGGATGGTTATGTCTTTTACCTTGCTGTGAAAGAAATAAATACAGGGATGGTCACCTTGCCTCCACATATTGGCATGGTTTTTGTCCAACCGCTGCAGGAGGAAGGGAGAATTGCCCTGGCCTCTACTGAAGCCACTGGTTACAGTAACAATTAAACCTTTCACATAGGATGTTTCTGTAAGTGTAATGGAGATATGTATTTACAGCAGGAGTAATTCATGCTTCTTCTAGATTGGCATTACTTTGGGCCCATTTGGAGAAGGGAGATAGAATTCATCTCCAGAGAGTGTTTTCCTAGCATGCTGCTGGAAGCACCAGGTACTGTTTCCTCTTCTTAGAAACAGGCCTGTAGTTTTTAATCTATTTCGTATTCACAGAGCACCTGACACACTTAAATCTATGTTAAGTGCATTATAGGCTGTGTAAATAAATTAGCATGAAAATAATGTATTAGGGATAATCCACAGACTAAAACAAGGCAACAGGGCAGGGCAACGTTTTTTCTATAACCTCTGTGAAAGTAAATTCATGGGAAATACTTCCAACCTATGAGAAGAGCACTAATTTATATTTCATTCACAGACAGCTTCCAGAAGATACGTGACGCGGATAAATAAAGTCATCAGAATAAGATGATGCTAAGAAATTCATAAATATGTTTACACTTGCAAGTGGCAAATGTTACAGCTTTCAGAGCTGAGAGTATATTCAGGAATACTGTCCATATGCCTCTATTGGCTGACAAAGTAATGCAGCTTGTGTTACACTAAATGAACATTCAGAGATTGGAAACTTGCCGTTGTTTGAGAATTTAGACCTTACTTGCACCTGTCTACAGAGCATAAACTTCTGATTGTCCTTTACAAATGTTTTAGCTCTAAGCGTTTTCTTAAGTTACAGATACTTAGGTGTTTCTACATTTGCAGCTAGTTGCAGTAGCTTGCGTAGTATGGACATAACACGGTTAGATTTCTTCATTTTTGTGAACTGTTATAAAAAACCCCAAAGTTTAGTGCTGTGGCTATTTATCCAAGAGAAGAAATCATTTTACAGAGCAGGAAACTTCAATTAAATATTGCTCTTTATGCCTTGCCATATGTAACTGATGGACTGGGGAACTGAGAAAGCAAAGTCCTCCATCACCTATATCCAAGAATGTGGAGAGAATACTCATTAAATTAACATTAGTTTAAGAAAAATGAAACTTCCGAGCCAATTACAGTTTACTGTTTAGACTGAAACAAAGAAAAAATGACCTTTGTTACAGAATATGTGACTTGAACAGCCAGTTCCATATAAAACTGAGAAGTTGCAAATGTCCTGCACTTGAGTGATGGTGTGCGTGTGATCTTAGTTCTGCTTCATTAGCCCCTAGTGAATGAGTGGTAAATTTTTCCTGTTTATACATCTTCTGTCAGGGGATCATAAACATAGCCTGACTAGTGCATGTTTTCACTGCAGCAATTTATATATTTTTGCAGCTTTGATGAATAGTTTATATTCCACTTGAATAAATTTTTCTTCTTTTCAAATATTCAGATAGGTATTAGCAGTGGTTAATTATCCACTCAGTACCTTTTGTAATAGAACTATCTGTCATTATGGCAAGCTTTTATGTTGTATTTGAGGGATTCAGGCTTCTCAGTAAAATACTGCTTTTGCAGTATGCATGGGAACGATCAATTTTATTTTCTGCTGATTTGATAATTTTCTACTAAAATTTAATCTTCTCTGCTATGGAGTCTGTGGCCAATTGAAAGATTTTTTCCCTCTGCTAATAGAATATCTAATGCTTCTGCGTTTTACTTCCCATTTCTGTAAGTACGCCTTCAGATTTTTCTGCACTATGATACTTTAAATCTTCTTTAAAGGGTAAGAAATGTGCAGCTGGGTTATGTTTTCTGTGTCCTTCACTAATTCAAGGATGAAGCACGTTACATCTTCAGCTCCTGGCAGCTGACTGAAGGTGTCAGCAGACATTCTGCACTTTTTTCTGATAATAGTGTATCAGTCCTAGATGAAGACCGTGAAGAAACTGTCTGAGCTTTGGATGACCTTGAACTCAGTGGTGCATCATAGAATCATAGAATGGGTTGGCTTGGAAGGAGCCTTAAAAATCATCTAGTTCCAACCTCCCTGCTGTGGACAGGGACACCTTCCACTAGATCAGGTTACACAAAGCCCCATCCAACGTGGCCTTGAATTTTATATGTCTGGAAAAAGATGAGGGAGAGAGAGGAAAGATACTTTGGAAATGACAAGTTTCTAAACAGAGCTAACATAGGCATGACTTAAGGACTATCTTTTTAACTATTATTGTAAATGCCTGGATTCTCCGCTGCATGATAAATGCTCTCCTAATCGAAATAAGACCATAAATGGGAACAAACTGGAAAATAACAATAGATAGTATGAAAGCCTAGGAGCTGTTTTGAAAACTGGTTGCTGATTCCTTACTACTGACTATTCATAGAATCATTTAGGTTGGTAAAGACCTTTAAGATCATTAAAAACTGGTTAACTGGCAGTCATTAAGACTGCCAAGTCCACCACTAAACCGCACCCCTAAGTGCCACATCTGCATGTCTTTTAAATACCTACAGGGATGGTGACTGCACCACTGCCCTGAGCAGCCTGTTCCACTGCTTGACAACCCTTTCTGTGAAGAAGTTCTTCCTAATACGCAACCTAAACTTCACCAGGCACAAAGTAAGGCCATTTCCTCTTGTCTCACCACTTGTTACTTGGGAAGAGAGACTGACCCCCACCTAGCTACAACCTCAGGTAGTTGTAGAGGGCGATAAAGTCTCCCCTGAGTCTTCTTTTCTCCAGATTAAACAAACCCAAGCTCTCTCAGCCACTTCTCATAAGACTGGTTCTCTAGACCCTTTACCAGCTCTGTTGCCTTTCTTTGGACATGCTCTAGCACTTCAATGTCCTTCTTGTAGTGAGGTGCCCGAAACTTAACATAGTATTCAAGGTGTGGCCTCGCCAGTGTGGAGTACAGGGGTACAATTCCCTAATCCTGCTGGCCACGCTATTTCAGCCAGAATGCTGTTGGCCTTCTTGGCCACCTGGGCACACTGCTGCCTCGTATTCCTAGCAGCTTTGCACCCACAATTCCCCAAGCCTGTAGCATTGCAGGGGTTTGTTATGGCCCAAGTGCAGGACCCAGCACTTAGCCTTGCTGAATCTCATACCATTGGCCTTGGCCCATCGATCCAGTATGTCTAGATCCCTTTGTAGAGCCTTCCTACCCTCCAGGAGATTAACACTCCCACCTGACTTGGTGTCATCTGAAAGCTTACTGAGCATGTACTTGATGCCCTCATCCAGATCACTGATGAAGATATTAAACAAGACTGGCCCCAAAACTGAGCCCTGGGGGACACTGCTTGTGACCAGCTGCCAACTGGATTTAACTCTGTTCACCACAACTCTCTGGTCTCGTCCATCCAGCCAGTTTTTAACACAGTGAAGAGTCCACCTGTCTATGCCATGGGCTGACAGCTTCTCTAGCAGAATGCTGTGGGAGATGGTGTCAAAGGATTTACTAAAGTCCAGGTAGACAATGTTCACATCCTTTCCCTCATCTATAAGACACGTCATCTATGCTTTGACCACTGTTCTACCAAGGTAATGCAAGCAGACTGTATAATATAATAAAGCATACAGGCCCTAATAGCAAGCCCTGGGGAACACCACTTGTGACCCGCCCTGAACTGGACTTAACTCCATTCACCACCACTTTCTGGGCCCGGCTATCCAGTTGGTTTTCCACCCAGTGAAGAATACACCCATCCAGGCTGTGAGCAACCAGTTTCTTCAGGAGAATGCTGTGGGACATGATGTCAAAGGCTTTACTAAAGTCTAGATAGACAAAATCCACAGCCTTTTCCTTATCCACTAAGTGGGTCACCTTGTCGCAGAAGGACATCAAGTTAGTCAAGCAGGACCTGCTTTTCATAAACCCATGCCAACTGGGCCTGATCACCTGGCTGTCCTGTACATGCTGTGTGATAGCACGCTGGATGATCTGCTCCACAACCTTCCCAGCACTGAGGTCAGACTGTATTTGTCTATATTGTCAGAGGACTACAGGCCTGTAGTTCTCTGGATCCTCCTTCTGGCCGTTCTTGTCAATGGGCATCACATTTGCTAACTTCCAGTCAACTGGGACCTCCCTGGTTAGCTAGGACTGCTGATGAGTGATGGAAAGTGGCTTGGTGAGCACTTCTGCCATGTCTCTCAGTACCCTTGGATCTGCTAGATCACCTTCAGCCCCATAGACTTTTATGTGTCTGAGTGGTGCAGGAGGTCACTAATCATTTCCCCTTGGATTATAAGGGCTTCATTCTGCTTGCCATCCCTGTTTTCCAGCTCAGAGGGCTGGGTGCCCCAAGAACAACTGGAGTTGCTTATTAGAGAATGGGGCAAAGAAGGCACTGAGTACCTCAGCCTTTTCCTCATCCTTTGCCACTCTTTCCTCATGAAATTCAACCTTGTGAAGAATGAGAGCAATGAAGAGCTGTGTCTAAATTACTTTTTTTTTCTCATGTAGCAGAAATCTTCAGTGTCTTGGCCATGCAGGTCCAATGGCTTACTTATCATGCCAACCACTTTCACAGGATGGGATAAGCAGTGAGGTTTAAGGAAATAAGTGTTGGAGTCAGTTGAAAATTCTCATATGCAAGGAGAAATTTCTTTGACTGTTACCATTGCAAAGCCTCTTTCTAATGGTACATCACAAACCGTAAAGTCTAGTTCATTATTTCCAAAATCTTCATTTGAAATACAGTCAATTCACAGATAAGATTAGTAGAAGTCAGTATAAACTATCAGTATGTTAATTTCAGTTACCTATTGATGACTGCTCTTGTTCCATTATTGCAAAATGAAGGAAGATTCAGGAGGGTTAGGAGGCTTATGAAAATTGGAAACAACAGATGACCAGAAGCATGAGAGTTTCCAGTGAAAACTGGTTTATGGTGTTAAGTAGTTGCTGTTTTCTTTGTCACACTGATGAATTCCTAGTATTCTGTTTCTCTTTTAGCTTTTTACTTCTACAAATCTTTTACTCTTTTTTTCCAAAGAAGATTTACATGAACCTTGCACTTAGTTCATTAAGTATCTATAAGTATTTTGTGCAAAATGTCCAATAGTACTGCTTTTGTTCTGCTAGCCTAACCATAGTATCAAAGCACCTTTCAGTCTCATAATCTTGATCTGAGACAAGAAAATAAAGTTAAAAAGGTATACAAAAAAAGTTTTTCTCAAGGTCACACAGAGTGCCAAAAGCATGAAATTAGGGAGTCCGCCCTTTTTGTTTTGTTTTTTTTTTCTTTTTCTTCCCCTCCGCCCTAAAATAACAGCTCTGACAAAGATAAACAGAAAAAATACAATTGGAGTTGAGGGTTATGCCTCAAACACAATATGTTACAGCAAACATATGATGTTACAACAGTTCTTTGGGTAGAGAAAATGTCTCTTGCTTCTGTTTTCCTGGAGGGGGGATAGGTACATGTGTAAAGATAATTACGCTTGGATCAGCATATTTGCAGGTTAACAATCATCTGCTGATTATCTGCTGATTCTTGCAAAACAGAAAATCTGTTCTTATACGAACATTAATTACAGAATATCTGACAGAATCATTCCAAACTGGTTTAATTATTCACAGTTTTTATACACTGTTTAATTGCATTTTATGCTGAAGAGAGATCCAGACTAGTCCTCTTACTAAAGCTCTTTTTACATTTTTACATTTGCTTTAGAGCTTAAACTGACTGAATTGTCCTGGATACTTCGCCATTGTGGTAGACAGTTTTTTGAGTAGCTCTCCAACCTCTGTTAATTACCATATTGGGATGAGCCTCCTGTATTGCATCAAATGGATTGCATCTATTACATCCAATAATATTGGTGTGTGACGGTTATTGATGGGGCCTCAACCATCCCAGTTTTATTAAGACCATTTTTACACCTAGGTTACAAGCTAACAATGCCATTATCTCTCCCCAAAATCCCTTGGCAGTTAGTACCGCCAGCAGCAGTAGAAATTACAGCGGGATTAATCTCTGGCTCCAGCCTCCAAAAGCTTTTCTCTGGAGGTACAGAATGATATGTTGAACTGTGTTAAGCGGTGAAAGATTTAATGAAAAAAAAGCCCTGAGTGCCTGCCTGCATCAGAGTTGGCGTCTGTCCCTTTCCAAACTTGTCAATACTGTTTTCTGCCTGTGCAAGCCTGCTGGGCTCTTGAGATACACACGATGGCTGGGGCTGTTTGGTTGCCGTAGTTGTTTTTAAAAGCCTGAGCCTGCAGAAGGTTGGTCGGAGCAGTTGATTGCAGAAGAAAATGAGGAGATGGAGTAGAAGGAGGGAATTACAGATCTCTCAAGAGTCCCTTTCATTGCAAATCATTCTTCCAGCTGTGGGAGAGGGTTTGGCACGGTGAGCAGAGCAGGGGGAGACAGATCCCGTGGATGAGGACAAAGAGCGACAAAACAGAAAAGGGTGAGGGAGAGGAGAGGGGACGCGGTGACTTGGCAGGTCACTCCCACGGCACCCTGCTCTTCCTGATAAGGGGGGGTTTTTACAGCTGGGATGCTGCTGAGGACACACCTCCATGCGCACTGCAGAGGCACCGGGGTTTGGGGAAGGAACGATAAGGAACACAATGAATAACTAACAAAGCTTATTTGATGAATGCAGTCATTTGCATTAGAGTGCCAAATAGCTTTGCTCCTGGTGGCTGAGTGTCATATCCAGCTACAAATATTATTAGTATCATTTCAATGACATCCAAGGGTGACAGTAGACTGTATGGGTGGAGAGGTTGTTAGGAAGTTTCAAATTTTGCAGAAGAAAATGAAGCCTAGAGAAGAGTGAGCTGAGCATCCCTCGCTTTTGTTTGGTTTAGGGAAGTAATGGCAGGATTGCTAAAATAGGCTTCTTTGAGTTGGGAGAAAGTAGACAAGTAAAAGAGAAATACAAGACAGAACTGACATCCTATAGAGTATATCATGCCTTCTTGTTTTCATTTTGTGACTTAGCTTTTCAAAAATGCCAAAGAAGATGCATGGTAATCAGTGTTAGCTTCTAGGCATAGGTAATGCCTATAGGTGCAATCCTTGTGACATTCCTGAAGATGCGGTATAAAATTTTAGCATCAATCAGAGATTTCCTTGTGTCCATTTTTTTGCTTTGTTTTCACTTTCATTCACAATGTTTTCCAGTGAAATATAACTGCATGCATTTTGTGCTATGTTTTCTTCCTTGTGCCTCATTCCCCGGGAAAAAAAAAATCATTACTTTTAATGACAGAGAGAGATCATTCAGATAAAGTATATTTCAAGCTTTAGCCTAGTACAAGCAAAGAATAGAAAAATCTGTGACCTAGAGACAGCTGCAGGCTTCAGCTTCAACTCAAGTTATGATCTACCACCAGATCCCTGACCAGTATCATCTGCTTTCACAATGCAAAAAGCCACAAGACATAAAGGACTTGTGCATTATATCTGAATGTTAGTTGCAGAATTAGTATCCATGTACAATGCATGGTTCTCAGTCAGAAAAGCCAAGAACACCCTTGATTGAATAACCTTTGCCTTCTTTAGTATTCTTTTCCCTTTCTGGGGTTTATTTCCGTGGTCATTTTTTCCCTTTAATGTTAAGTGGCCTGAACTCATGTGGATTGCACTTTTTATGTGCCTCTGGTTCGTATATGTTTAGATGCTCTGTATTTCCACTAGCCAGTAATAGCTAGTGGCAATGTAGAAAATGTAGAATCATAGAATCATCTAGGTTGGAAAAGACCTTTAAGATCATTGAGTCCAATCATTAACCCTGCTCTACCAAGTCCACCACTAAGCCATATCCCCAAGCACCACATCTGTAAGGCTTTTAAACACACCCAGGGATGGTGACTCAACCACATCCCCAGGCAGCCTGTTCCAATGCCTGCCTGTTCAGTGAAAAATTTTATCCTAATGTCCAGTTTAAATCTCCCCTGGTGCAGCTTGAGGCCATTCCCTCTTTTTCTATCATTAGTAACTTGTGAGAAGATACCAGCACCTATATGCTGAGTGTCAGAAGGTGGAAAGGTGGTAAATATTAGCAAAGCACCTGTGTAACTCTTGTAAGAGGTTTTTAAGCTCGTGTTCTGTTTGAGATTCTAAGGTAGTACTGGAATGCTTCTGAGAAATTACAAAGAGATTCAATGGAAGTTGAGAGACAAGAGAACCACACTTGAAGAAAACTAAAATGCATTAAGAACCTCAGATGTAGCAGTTTTCAGGGGTTCATCATTCCCAAGAAAGCCAGCAATGGTGGACAATTCCTAGCAGCATGTAAGACAGGAGTATTTTTGTAGAGCCTGTTAAAAAGGCCAAGGTTCACATTAGCAAGGGCCTCATCGGACAGTGGGCAACCTACAGCAATGACCAATCCTTCTCTTCCTTGAGGATCAACATAATCATTTTTTGATTCAGGTTTTACAGTTGTATGATCATGTTTTGTTACTCATGCTATAAAAGTTAGTTAATTTTCTCCACTTCTCTTGCAGTTGTGAAATAAAGATACAGAAGAGCAAGTGGGGGTTGGGGTTTGGTAGTTTGAGGGGTTTTTTTGTCAGTGAGCACGTAGATTATGTTTTGGATGTTCAGTTAATGTCTGTAAGATATGATCTGAATCCACACTAAATCAGTTTTGAAGTTTGGTAGGTATTTGATCAGCCTACAGAAATAACTTAAAGGAGGTAATTGCTGTAGAATTTCAGTAACTTATACAGGAAATTAGAAGCCTCTGTAAGAAAGCAGTATATGCTTAAAGCCAGTGTTTTGTAATAACTGTTACGTCTTCAGCTTTTTGCAAGCGAATTTTTCATATACTTTTGTTTCAGTGATTTTCCCAATCCCAACTGGAAGTACAGTAAAGAAATAATAACAAAGCAACCAGAAAAATCTCATCTGTCCCAATTCTTTAAGAAACCTTTTGGCTTTGACATAGTTCAGCAAAAAGCTCATTCATTCATTAGTAGGAAGCATTTCAGTTTAAAACCTGACTTCCCAGTTTCTGTTTCCAAAAGTAGTAAAAGGAACTTCTTAATTGACAAAAAATTTTCCCCACTGAGATGCTGACTTTCCAATCCATGGTGGTGTCAGAGGGCTATTGGCTGGAATCTGAGGAGCCTGACTTCCACTTGCCATTATTCATGTGACCTGTGACATGATGTATGCTTTCTGCCTTTAAAAGCCTGCATTGTGTGTAGATTTATTTCCAATTAAATAAATACAATTATGCATGATTTCTGAAAGTGTGTTCAGAGGTGGAAAGTTTGCCCTCAAAGAGGAAAGAGTATTTATTTAAAGCATTAATGGCTAGATAGGATCAACTCATTTATCTGAAGAGGCTTAACCTGCTAGTAAGCCGAATGGGGAGGAAACCTTAGTTCTACACTGGTTTGGTGCAGTGGGGCTGTGATTCCTGACAGGGGTCTCCTGCTGTCTCCAAAATGTGAATGTAACTATAACAAAAAAATCAATGAGATGATATCTGAACAGCACATCACCCCTTTACTTCCATTGCTGTAACTTACTCATAGGCTTTACTGGCACTCTTCTAGAGCTTAAAATGCTAAATGCATAGAGGCAATTTTTCATTTTTGAGATTTGTTGAGTGATAACTGGTTTACAGTATTTCTGCAAATAAAACATTTTTACCGTTTTCAAGGTACTCTAATACTGGAGGGAATATATACTGGAGTTTTTATTCTCGCTTCTGTGTGAATGTTCTTTTGCAGTTTAGTCAATTGCCAGTGTCAAACCAAAATTGAGGCATTCTTGCTTATTAATATATTATGAATACACTGCACCACCAACAGAGCTTAATATCTCACATTGACTCCTAGTCATCTTTCAGAAGTGTGCAGAAAGCGAAAAAGGGCCACTTGAAACATTTTAACCTGATTGGTAAAAAACCTTTTTCCTCCTTATCCTTGCAGCAACCTGGTTAAAATTGTGTAGACTGCTGAGCTGAATATGGAAGCACAAAGTGTTGCTCAGATGACCACCCGTCACTTTGTGCTTTGAAGGCAAGTGTTGTGTGACTGACAGATGCAAAGCAGCACATGCTCTGCTTTAAATTTGGCATCATCAAAATAGTGGAGTACTCTTGGAACATTCTTGCTAAGGATATGCAGCATGGCTCAGTGTGTAAAGCTTCATAATTTATGTGAGGGGGAAAATGGGAGGGAGAAAGAAAGCATAAATATGCAAGTTCAAGAGAGACAGGGAGATACTAGAGAGAGTCCAACGGAGGCTACGAGGGTTATTTAGGGACTGGAACATCTCTGTTATGAAGAAAAGCTGAGAGGCCTGAGGCTGTTTAGCTGGGAGAAGAGAAGACTGAGAGGGGATCTTACTAATGTTTACAAAGAAGGGCGGGAGTCAAGTAGAAGGGGCCAGTCTCTTTTCTGTGGTGCCCTGTGATAGAATGAGGGGCAATGGTCACAAACTGGAACAGAGGAAGTTCCACCTCAACATGAGGAAAAACTTCTTTACTATGTGGCTGACGGGAGCCTGAAACAGGTTGCCCAGAGAGGTTGTGGAGTCTCCTTCTCTAGAGACTTTCAAGACCTGCCTGGATCTGTTCCTGTGTGGCATGACCTGAGTCATTCTGCCCTGCAAGGGTGTTAGACTTGATGATCTCCAGAGGTCCCTTCCAACCTCTACTATTCTGATTCCATGATTTTATAATTCTAAGTAACTGGGAATTATAGGGCTGAAGTCACACCTAAGGCCTAGCATGAAAGTGAAGATCAAGAGGTTTGTTATCCTTAGGGACAGGAGAGATTTGTTTTTTAAAGGTACATATAGGACTATCTCTTCTCCGTGCCTGTGAAGGGTGAGACAATAAATAACATGCTTAAACTGCAATAGTGTAGGTTTGGGTTTTAGTCCAAGAAAAACCTTACAAGAGTAAGAAGGATGTCTTGAAGTTGCTAGTAGGCTTCTGTTAGTAGCAGGTTTTGAGAACAGATTAAATAAACCCCTCTCAGGTAAATCCTTGAGACAGGAGTGGATTAGGTGATCATCTGAAGTCTGTCTCAGCCTATTTTTCAATGATTTTATATTGTGTGTGTGTGCACTGTGCTCATGAGTATGTGCTAGGAAGGAGAAAAGGAAGAGATGATGATTTTTACTTCATAGGGAACTTGTAAAACATCCCTCTCGTCTCTGACCCCTTTCTGCAATTGCATATATTATTATATATATTAAATTACTGTGAAAGCTCTATTTTCATTTGGCATTCTGTAAAACAACATAGATGCGTGACAAGGAAAAGTGCAGTATAGCATCACTTGGAGGCAGAAAGGGAACTGGAATATAGTAAATATATGGTGTCATTTATATGATTATACTTATTCAACCTAAGCAGCAAATTCTTCTGATAGGGCAGAACTTCAAGACTCTGGCTTTTATCTAACCAAACTGCTCATGCCCTAGAGCAAGTGGTAGACAGGGAGGTGACCAAGCCCCAGACGGTCCCATAGGAGCTCATAGGAAGCCCTGTGATCTCCTGCTGGCTGCAGCCAGAGATGGTAGCAAGCTGCTCCTGCATGGACCACTGCCCTGCCCTGGGTGTGCGGGTGCAGTGTGCCCTGGCTGCCCTTCCGCTCACCCAGGAGCGCCTGTGTGCAGCTGGGGGCAGGGAGCAAACACGTTAGCTTCTACATGACCTTACAAAAGAAAGCTCCATACGTTTCCCATCTAAAACTTGGTTAAGGGCATCTGGCCCTAGGTTTTCTCTGTCAGGATGAGCCTACTCACTGAACCATGAGCAGCATGTTGTTGAAGAGTTGGTTTGTCAGAAAAGAGGGATTTCAGTTACTCATTTTACAGTCTCTGTAGTCAGTATCAATTAGGGTAGGGATAGAATCCATTAAAAAAGTTGCACATTTAAGGAGGAGTTTTCTCCCTGCCAGTGGACCACAGCTATGAAGTTTCCATGATTACTGTGCAGCTGTAAACCACTATTTTTATATAGCAGCTGACTAAGGCTTCTCTTGCAATTCTTTTAAATAAATGTGTCTTCTTTTTGCAAAATATTTTGTATATGGTAGTTTTGTCCCCACCTGCTGGGTATCATTTATTCCTTTGCACAAGTGAATACGTTAATGCTGTGGTTTGAAGGGAAGACAACAGTCTGCTTGTCTTAGCCCACTGGAAATAGTGGAAGACTATAGCATTGAATTGCCATTTAGCTACCATAGCGCTGGGTGTATGCAGAGCATGGCGTTGCAGAATGAAATCATTTATTAACTCCTTAACAACATATATTTAATCAGTTTTCAGACCTTACAATTGATAAATGCCTTTTACTTCCTTGCCCTTAATTAGTGTATGTTTGTTGAGATCGTCTGATTTGTATGCCGCAAATGGTACATGGTAGCGAATTCTTGGCACCATTGTTGTGAGTATTTGTCAGGATGCCCTCTTAAAAACAAAATTAATCTCACTGCTTCACATGAATACAGTGACTTTTTTTTTTCTTCTTCTTCTTTCTAAACCAGTGAGTGAATTATTAAGACTAAAACTTGCAAGGAAGAAATGTCTTGTAATAAGACAGGGTTCACAGGTATCATCGTAGTTTTGTTTCTCCACATTTCTAATTAAAAACCTGGTGTATTGGTGCAGTCATCTATTCATACAGGAGGCTCTGCACAGGTGTAGAGTTTCTTAAGGTAGTGCCCACGTTTGCATCAGAAATTATGTCCACTGAAGTCTGAGAGCTGGTTCCATATTTGTATCAGGAAGGAACATATGATTGATCAAACCACACGTGAGCAGACGGATCTCTTACCAAGATCTAATTATGCAATTTTAGTCAAATCTGAAACAGATGCCCTTCTGCTTACCTATTGTTGAAGCCATTTGGTACCACTCTAATATTACACTGATACCAGGCAGGCAGGCCTTTGTATTCCCCACTGAATCAGACATTTTGGGTGCTAATTTAATAACTTCAAAGTTCCAGGAACCAAAGTTGAGTTTGCAGCACATACGCATGCATCTCTCCCTGCTAGGTGAGCTGGCTGCCATGAGCAAGAAGATGCATTTGTTTATGTCAGTGCTGTATGAGAGGAGAATTGACAAGCAGGAGCACCTTAATGGCTTCAAACTACCTGTTAATGATCATGGTGCTGCTGCCTGCCTGGCAGCCTCAGTCTCCAATTAAGCATCTGCCGGAGCTGGAAGCAGGGCTCTTAATTGGAAAGAAACAGATTCAAAGCAGGTTGCATTTTCTGCCAAGAGAGATTTATCAGTGAAGCCATGCCTTAATCCATTGTATCTCCTTTCCCACCCCCACCTGGTTTTTCTCTCCATATTCCCCACAGGCACAGCCCTAGAGTAGGGCAGGTAGTGGATGGATGCTCAGCATCTTGGGAAGGTTTGGCTCTCCCCTAACCTTTCTCTGACCTGGGGGCCCAGTGATAGATGCTGTCCTAATTGCTGACTTTTCTTCCCCCAGACCCTCCACGGCACGCATACGCCCATTAAGATATATTGTCTAGTACACATTCAGGAGATCTGTTTGCAGCTATCTTTTACATAGAACTGATTGTTTAATTGCAGATTAAAGATTAATGCAAGTATAATGATTCCATAAGGACACTTCAGACAAAAACATCCTGCATCAGGCAGCCTGCATCCATTTTTCAATTTGGCCATAAATTTGGCTGGGAATTAAATAGTAAGTAGCCGTGATTGCAACACTGGTCTCTGAAGGCACTCACAGGAATGAAAATAAATGAACAGGCTCTCACACAAAGCATGTTTCATTATGGTCATTAGTGGACAGATCCTCAGCAGGGACTGAAGGTGAAATTGTCTACAAGAAATGTTGGCACATGTCCGATGAAATTGAAATAGTAAGGAAGTCAGTATAAAAACGTTTGGGTCACAGAGCCTATAGGTGACAAACTTATTTTCTCTGAGCTGTGGGTGTAAGTTGCAGGAGGTGCTAACATGGAGAGACTCTTGGTATGTATTCCAGCATAGCTGTATATTATCTTTTACATAGTACAAGCATATTGGGGGAAATGTTCACAATGCCATGAATGCATAATTGTGTATACTATTTACATACCAGAAATTACTACAATTCATTAGACTGGTGACTTTGATGAATTATTAAGGTTTTGTTTTCTGTGATGTTTTTCAGGTAAGGGCCCTTTTATTTTCCTTAAAATGACCAGCTGGCTGGTAAGTTTATTTCTCTTTGTTTCTCCTCCATTGTGTGACATGCTATGAACAGAATCATAAACTATTTACGTTGGAGGCCATTGGATCCAGATCCCTCCCAGAGCAGGGCTGGTTTTGTGCATGATGCTCGGAGTCTTCTCCAAGGATGGAGACTGCACAGCCTCACTGAGGAACATCCCAATGGCAAAGCATTTTTCCTGATGTGTGGCTGAGATTTCCCTTGTTTTGATTTGTGTCCACTGGCTCCTGCCCTGCTGCTGGGCATTGCTGGGAAGAGTGTGGCCCTTTCCTTTCTGTACCTCCCCATAAAACTGTTGGTGGTGTCAGTGAGGTCTTCCTTAGCCTTCTCACAGTGCTAGAACCTGAGATGGGTCTGACTTTCAGGCTTCTGTGTGTAGAACGAAGCACTGAAGTTACAAATTATTTCAGCTCAGTTTGGTTAAAACAGCTTTCTGGGGACTCCCCGATGTCTTGCTTGGCTTTCATGAATCTTAGCAGCAGCTGCTAATTTTGAGTGATAAAACCTCCTATTTCTGCTGTAAAAATAGAATTATCAGTATAATTGATGCTATTTCAAGACTAACTAGCAATCCTAAAGTTAAATTTGTTCTTCTGAAAAAGCAGTATGATAATATTTATTTATTTTTCAAATAACTAAAGGAATCCACTTGGGGTTTACTGAAATGTAACTAAAGGAATCTACTGAGAATTACTAAAGTGTGTTTGATGCAGCTTGCCATACTTCCAGTGTAATTGGAATAAAAGTGGTGACATTTTTAAAGATGTTCAATGTTTTGCACTTTGTTTGTTTTCCATTAGTTGAAGAATCAGGAGCGTTTGTTTGTCCTTTTCTCCAATGTTTAGCAATGTTTATTTTCCCTTCAGTTGCATCCTTGAAGTTACACTCATGTCTGTAACTTGCTAAAGGGGCACTATTTATAATCTCAAAACAAAGATATGATTTAACATCAGTAGTAAGTTACAGAATAAGATAATGACTTAATATGGTGATTAAGCAAATTTCACAGTTTTATTGTTAATCTGTGTTCCTTTTGGTTGTTTGGTTTGGGTTTTTTTGGGAGGGGAGGGGGAGGTTGGGTTGGGTGGTTTTGTTTGGTTGGTTTTGGGGTTTTTTTCTGTTTATACCCTGATATTCAGGGTGTAAACAGTCTTTTAAGACTGTTGGTTATGCATTCATACGAAGACAGGACAGCAGTTTCCTGATATCCACCACATTTTATATCCCTTACCATGATAATATAATTAGTAATGCTAATCTGTGTTTCTTTCTGAACATATCAGTGGAAATCTACTTACACATGTATGAGGACACTTGTGCGTGTCCCTGTGTGTGTATATGAGGGCAGTAGTGTCTGAGTGGCAAGGCAAGCACTTAGATCTTGCTGTGTTCCCTGAAAACAGCAGAAAACTGAAGGTGGTTGTAGCCATGCAGTTATCTTACTATCTCTAGCATCATGAGAGAGGCATGCTTCATTCCTTATTTAACTAATTTCACAGTTTTTGGTACGGATTTCCTTACTGAGCCCTGCCTGCCTGCCTAGCCACACACCTTGTTGGCAGACCTCCCACTCATCCTTCTCTTAGCAGACTGGTCTCCTCCTGCCTGCAGGTTGCTCCACTGTACAAATCCTTCCCTTTCAAAAGGGCCACTTAGATCAAGGTGTATCTACTTAACCAGGCAAGATAAATTAGTACTACCCAGTGCTTCCTCAAAACTCTTCAAAGACCAGGTGAGGAGGACTTTATGAGAATGTATGCCTCAGTGCTGGGGAAGGTTTCTGTTACGGTTTTACTTGTTCTGGTGAAGGCTTTGTTTCAAGTCTTCTTGTATTTTGATATTCCCAGCAGCTTTGATGTGGCCTTTTCTTGGCACTGGCAGTCACATGTTGGCAGCTCCAGCTCTGATACTAGTGAGTCTGCCTCTTGCACATGCCCAAGCATAACAAGTAGTGAAACAGCAATGCCTAAATCTTTGCGGGGACTTCAGCATACATAGTTACGCTGAGTTTAAAAACGCCCTGTGGCATGAGGAATAGGGTCTAGATCCAGCAAAATATTTAGGATCTTGAGTACTTTTTAAACCCCCTGTTTCTGTAAGAAATTGGGAGCCTTTGAACCAGAATCTGATTTTCCTTCTGTGGAAGGAATCGTCTACAGTGAAATGTAGGAAGTCCTTGTGAAATCAGAAGCAGATTAATGTTGAAACCTAGCTCAGCAGAGCTCTAGTTTCTCAGGTACTGTGTGATCTACCTTACCTTATCAATAAAATTTATTTCTTTTTATTATTCACTTGTCTTTGCTGAATTAGGGCACTGTAATGTGTATTACTAGATAACATCACTGCATTTTCCAAGGCTTCTGTGTTTATCCAAGTTGCCAGAATATGTGTTTTAAAAGGAACAAAAAGGCAATCTGTTACCATACTTGCCAATTTTTTTGTGATGAACTTCAGAGATGTGTTTTGCAAGATAGTCTAGCAGTCTCTATTTTAGCAGCTGAGATAATAATGCATGGGGAGGTGTTCTTTTACTTCAAAAGACCACCAGCTCTTGGGATATATTGCCCTTTTGGTTTTTAGAAGGTACTCTTACTATAAATAAGTTAGTGCTACACTTCTGGTAGTGAATTCAGAAAGAGGAAGAGAGAAAGAGAAGATTATTCACTCTAGGCATGTTTTATTTGCCTGTGTGATTTATTTTAAGGTTTTAATGATTCATAATTGTTAGTAATCTCTTTGTAATTGATCAATAATTCAAGTAGCATAAAGCACAGGCTGTCCCAGTAACTGTCCATGCCTTTACAACAATCACTTTGTATGGATGTGCAAATACAACTCTGATAAGGGCTGTTTGCATGGAAGTGCTAGTACTTCATGTACAATGATGCTGCACTTAGCAATAACTCCAGTGATGCATACACAGGGTGAGCTGTTAGCACCATGAGGAAGGCCTCTATCTTGTTTGATACAGAACATGGAACTCACTGAACTACTTTCAGCAATACAAGTACTCTTTTCCATTCTGTTGTTTCCAGTTTAAACACCCAGGGTGAGCATTCTGTTATTAGTAGGGTCTTTCTTTTGTACTGAGCCAACAGTGAGATTTTTATAGAGAGCACCATCAATCATAGTCCAGCATTGCTTCAAGATAATTTACTTAGGATGGATTATTAAAGAAAGATTAAGGATGTGTTAAAATAGTTTATTTTATATTAATAGCACACCTGAAAGATGTGTGGTCATTCCAAGGTGCTCCCATAGGCTATTTATATGTAACAAATGAACTCTGCATATTGTACATCTGTTACAATGGAACATCTGAAGATACAGAGGTCACGGAGAGAGTTCCTTGGGCGAGAGACAGCATGTTAGCCAGGGAGGAGACCAAGTTAGGACACAAAGGTGCATAAAAGGAAATATGAAAAAGCTGTGAAACAGAAACAGCTGCAGTTATTTTGATTCTTGGAATCAGTATGTAGAAGGGGAAATCTTAATTAAGAGAATCTAGGAGAGAAATTGTGTTTTTGCAGCAGGAGGCAAAACATTATCAGTCCTGCTCTGAGTGGACTGTGCTGGGTAGGAGAGAATGAGAACAGTGTAGACCAATAACATGCTTACTTTGGCTGTTGATCAAATCTTTCCTAGCAGGCTGTTCTCTCAGCAGCAGCCTTTGTGGTCTGCAGGAACCAAAGGAAATACTTGCTTTTCCATTCGTGGCATTAAGAGTATAGTGACTAGTGAGGAGCCATGAAATGAATAAGAGTAGCTAAAAGATTAGCTGTCCTAAGAGACCCTGCCAGGGTATGAACATGAAAACATTTAAATGGGATGGTTTTCACTATCTAGAAAGTGCTTTAGCAGTGGTTTTCTCCCTGATACATGTCTCCCTTACTGCTCTAAATCAATTCCCTCAAGATGCAGGAAGCAGGACGTGTTCAGGCTGGAATCAGTGCTGCTCAGGGGCTGCTGAGAGCAAACTCCCTCTTCATGCACAAGTTTCCCGTGACCTCTTGGTCCAGCAGATTCCCCATGGGGTGCATGTGGTCTCAGACCAGGAGAACGGGTTACCCGCTTCAGAACGCCTTTGTGAGGCTTCTGGCAGTTTTAAATTCATCATGTGGTGTGTGTAATCAAAACAGAAATTGCTCAGATGCTGAAAGATTGGTACCTGATGAAATTGTGACAGGAAATACTTCTAGCTCTGATCTGGTGTTTGCAATGTGTGAGGGAGAGAAATCTGTTCTTGTGGGGTCTTTTATTCACTCTGCTTTCAAGAGCTGGAACAATCTGTCTCTGTGCTTATTTAATTAATGTGATGTCAACAGCGATAATGTGTTAAATAATATAGAATGAGTTGTAAACAAAGCAGGATTTGAATCTTCCAAACATACCACAAACAAAATTAATTGGCCAACCTCAGGGGAAATTGTAGTGCTGAGACTTCTTCTTGGGCTTTGTTTCCTTTTCTATGAACAGTGAATTAGTTTCAGTCTTGAAGCTTCCTGAAATATTACCACTTTTGCTGTCTCACTTTGAGAAATAGTTCATGCTCTCTCTCAAAAAAAAGGGGGCGGGGGAAGAAACAAAATCCAAAATGCCTGTGGCTGTTAGAGGCATAAAGCCAGATCCTGAGCCTCAGTATCAGTCTGAAGCGAGACTGGAAGCAGTCCTATATGAACAGTGACATTAATCAAATTAAGCCATTAAAACACTGGAAGGTGATCTTAATTAGCAAGTGTCTGCATCTAGTTAGCAAAATGTAAGTGAAAGTATGGCTACCTAAATGAAAACTTCTGGCAGCTTGTTAGTGAAGCTATTTTTATTTTATTATGCTCTTGGTTTTTTTTACTGTATATTTTCCTCTCCATGGGGGCTAACGCCCAGTTATCCACTAGATGAAACACTAGCTCATTGCAGTCAGCAGCCAAGCTGTCAAGAAATTAATGAAGCATGAATAGGATTCATCTGCCCTATTTCAGCCATGTGCCTGGACTTGGGAAAAACAGGTTAAGAAACAAGCACCATCAGAGAGCAGTTGACCTCTTCCTTAAGAGATGTAGTGGATCACATGCATTGGCTTGAAGCTTCCCTCTCATCCACTTTGACTTTAAAGGAAGCCTGCAGCCACTAGACACACAAGCTTTGTATATCTGAAAGGCAGGTGAGTTGGATGCTACCTTGTGTTTGTTTGGTAGTATAAGCCTGTGGTAGAATAAACCCGCCAATCTTTCCAGGCAGGAGAGAAGCAGTGGCCTGATGGAACCTTATTCTCCTCTATGCCTCTCCTATGCTTATTTATTTGACCTAAACCTTGCTATTGCCTTAATGGGAAGCACCAAGCCCTGGCCTTGTGTTGAAATGTTCATCTGCTGTTCTACCTGCACAGGCACATTTAGCCTCTGTTTATTCTGCTGTGTTTCTGTTTTGCTGCTGCAGAGGAGAAAGAGGGGAGAATGAGAAAGTTTCTGTTGTATTTTACATTAATCTGGGTGTTTATCCACCCTGACTGCCACTGGAGGAAAAAACCCCATTATCTTACCTCCTAGAAATCCTGAAGAAAGAGGAAGAAAGAAGGTACCCTTTGCTTTTAATTGTATTCCTTTTGTTTTAAATGAACATTGACTTTTACCACGGAACAGTAGGCAATCTGCAAGATTAGTCCAAAAGGTGAACCAGACCTCAAAGGAAAGACAAAAGCCCTCTGTGCATTGGTTTTTTTGTGAGGTTTTTTTTCAGATTCCCGCTGTGCCTCAGGCTTGCAAAAGAGTGCAGAAATCCTAACCCTTCACTTTCTTGGATAACAGTGGAGGCAACAAAATGCCTATTTTTATTTTTTTTTTTTTTTGAGAGAGAGAGGGAGTTTAGGTGCAATACATAGAACTGATGTATGACATGCTGTTCCTTTGTAAAAGTACCGAGAATATTAAGATAGTCCCATTATCAGCGCTTAGCCTCAAGCTTCCTTTAATGATCCTACCACGTCTTGTAAGAACTAGAACTAAATTGAGTATGTGACTTCAGAAGGTAGCTCACAGTGACAATTAATGGTTCTTGTCAAAGTCCTGTGCAATCAGTATCCATGAATTATGACATCTAACTACTAGCCCTTTTAATCTCCACTAAAGGTTTTCAAATTCCTTATTAAAGCATCCATCTATGGCTCTGATGTGTCCCCTCAAAAGAAAAAATAAACAACTAATCAAGTAGACAGTGTTCTTTGTGGTTTAATTCAAAGGCTGCTGTTGTACATATATTGCATTTATATGCTAATATCAGTTCATCAGACATTTAGACGTGTATTCTTTTAATCTATATTTTGTGTCCTCGTTATTATGTCAGTCTGCTGTTGAACTTTCCCCTGTTCTTCATTCAGAGAAAGTGGCTTATACAGTCAGCTAAGCAGATGAAAGAGTTATAGAGATAGGAGTTGGATCATGCTGTTCTTGTTTTACTCACTGATAAAAGTAATGCAATTTAAAAAAAAAAAAAAACCAAAAAAACCCTGAAGTAAAATAACTCTTAACAATGATGTGAGCAGCAAAAAGAGCTTAGAAGTGGTCCATAACAAGAATGAACAGGCTTTGCCTTTCTCTACAGGTTTTCTTTTTTAGGGTACTGTATCTAATCCTGGTGCCTTATCTAATTTAGAGAATAACTGATATAGATGTTCTTGAAACTTGTGAGAGTTAAGAGCAGATTCCTGGATTTGGTTTGAAGAAACAAGGCTAGCAGTTATTTTTCCCTTGCTCTTCATCATTCTGCCTCATGAGTAGCATGTCATTTTTCTGTGATGTATACTTTTCTTCCATTCTAGCTTGTGGTCCTGCTGTTTTCCATCTAAATGCAACCACTTAGACTAGTTCACACCAGTCAACTTTCTGGTTTGCACCACTGAGATATGGGTTACTATGTCATCCAATACAATATATTGGCCAGGACATTGCCACCAGGATGGGTGGTGGCAGGGGCTGGAAATAAATCTTCCTCTAATTTGCAGTGTGTCCTGCGTTTTGAGTATTACTTTGTCTTGATCAAAGTGCTGTCATGAAAGGTTTGAAGTTTGGGATTTAGCATGGTTTCCCCAAGTGTGACTCATTCTAAAAAAAGATGCAGCAAATCTCTTGTATCTTCTCTTTGACTGAAAACATGGGTTCGCTGTGGCCCTGAGAGGGGGTACATAAAAACAAGTTGAAACATCTTTCCACAATGCATGACTGTCATAAAGTTATGCCTTGACTCACGTTACTGGATCTACTGGTGATTAATTCTTGAGTCTTTCAAGGCCTGGGTTCATACTTCATTATTTTGATTTTTTTATATATTTTTTTTTTCAAGAGCAGCAGAATATTGTTTATGCCAAGTAGTCTCAATAGTGAGCTTCTGTCATTAGCAGAGGAAGTTTGAGTGTGAGATGCAAGCTTCCATGTGCAACACCTCTGCATAATAGCTGGTGCTAAAAAGCTAACACTTCCCAAGCAGAAAGTCTGTAAAGGATTTGACCTTCAAACATACCCTAAAATGCTATAAATTCTTCATGAGTTCAGGAAGCTCAGTTCAGAGCTAAATCCAGAAGATCCAAAGCACCTTTGTGATGTGTTTGCTGGTCCAACTTATTCGAGTGGGTACATTTCTGAGCTAAGACAGGAAATTGCTCAGGATCAGTCTTTCACATGTGATTTATAGACCTAGTCATACACCAATAGTAAAAATGCGTTGATACACAAGGCTAGAAAAGATGAATTGTTTCTTAAAAAATAAAAGATGGAAACTCTTTTGCATGGATAAGTGCAGATGAAAGCATTTCACCCTTCAATTCCTGAAATAATTTTAGCATCCTAATTAGAGGATTAATTATCTCTGTATACTTCATCCATGTCTTGCAGTTATTTTCCCTATTCTTAATTAGTGATGTGGTTTGACATTACCTTGTGCCAATGTAGTCAATAAAATTTTAGAATTAGTTAAATACAGCTTTAATTGGTATTGTAGTAGCAACAGGGTGATTTTTTTTATTTTATTTTATTATTTTGTTTGGGTTTTTTTCCCATTTCTTTCACAGAAATTCTACTTTTGGAGTCTTAGAGAAATGGTATCTAATTTTTGATCCATTTTAATGATGGAATCAATCTCCATCAATCAATAAGAAACATTTACTATGATAACTTGTTCTGCAAATGTAAGAAAATCTGTTGTATAACTGGACTTGCTCTACAGGAAGTTCTTCCTCAGAGACAGACAAATACCACTTGTACCCAAAATCATGACCTAGCTAGAGACATTTAGGCGTATTATATTATTTTCTCATTGTCTTTTCCTGACTAAGGTACCCCTTCACTTTTTCCTTGTCCTTCTCTCTTTCTGGTTTCTTATACCTTGCTTACACCACTTCTTGCTCTACCTGTGCTAATTACCCTTTTCTTAGCCTTTGTATAATTAATACAGCTCAGTTTGATTCAGAGCAACTGCTGCAGTCCTCATTTCATTTAAAGTTGCTGTCTGTTTTGGATGAGAAGAAAGGCTTGCCTGGCTAAATTCCATGTGTATTCCCCAGCTCTCTTGGGCTGTCATTCAGTGATGCAGTAAATGCAGGTCTACAATTCATAAATACAAGAGAGCAAGTTCAGCGACAGCATTGCACTTACTATTGGTTGGGTTAAAATTCATCTTCCAGTTTTGTTGAAAAAATGTTGATTGGCTAATTTCCTACCAGCAGGCTTATGCTTAATACCAAATCAGATATCATCTGTCTGCACCATTCTAACTTTATGCTGGTTCAACAGTTGTCTGTTTTCCTACAGTGTCATGTAATTGGCATTGTACCATAAACTTGCTATCATGCACTCTGGCAATACATCAGAAATGTGATTATTATGCAGGGTGATACAACTAAACATATATTTAGGATCAGCAAACTGTGGAACCACTGCATGACCTTTTCTTGTATGCGATATATCATCACATTCTATGTACTTTACTCTGATGTCTTTAGATAATAGTAGCAATAACACCATGACAAACTTTGCACTGGGTGTCACTGAAACAGAGAAATGCTCTATTATTAGATCATTTATTGAAAACAGTGGAGATGAAATCAAGTCCAACTCCATTTCTTACAATAGAAATGAGACATACTGCATGTTCTGATATTTTCAAAGCCACCTTTTTTGTTTGTTTTTGTTTGGGTTTTTTTTTGTTTGGTTGGTTTTTGTTTTTTCTGTTTTGTTTTGGTTTTGGTGGGGTTTTTTGTGTTTGGTTTTGGTTTGCTTTTTTTTTCCTTAATGTACTGTTGCTCCAGTACCTTCTTAAAGCAAACTGAACATATGCATCAACACTAGGACGCATGAAGCAGCATTTTGATAATTTTTACTCTTCAATCAGATTGCCATTTTTACTGTTCTGATGCACTTATATTTTCACCAAGTTTGAGGTGGAGAATCTACTCAGAGCAGAAAAAATGGCTTATTTCTGCTGTGATAATGCCTTTGAAAACAAGAGAGCAATCCAAACATTTTAATGGTTCCATTTATTAAGCACAGCACTTTTCCATCTCCTTCCCATGAAATATGCAGTGTGAAGCTATTGTTTAAAAGAATAGAAAGCAAAGCTCGAGGACATACATAGTAAATGAAGATTAGATTTCCACTATTTCAGGATGTGGAGTATGAAATGTTATTGAAGCTGCATGTGGTACCAGGTGAACATACTGCCTCATCTGTCTTTATTGCTCCTCTTCCATGCACAGTTGTTGATCAACACAGCTGGTTTTGACTACTTTAAAATATCACCTTTATCTTCTAATGAGTGTTGCCTAAAGTATTACATGTTGTTAGCAAGTGGCTTGCTGTGGAAGATTCTCAAGTGGAAATGAAGGGTTTTATATCTCAAATTTTGTATTTATGGTATGATTGATTTTGCTCTGACATATGTCTTCACTACAAAGCAGCTTCTCCTCTCTGGTGTTTATAGCCTGAGTAAGGCTAACACATACATGAACTGACATCTTCTAAAAAGAGGGAAGCATGGAAAGTACTGGCAAAGCTTGTCATCAAGATGGAGCCTAACTACAAGTTATTGATCTGTGCTTTTTTCAGCACGTTCTTGGTGCACATAACCGGCATATGCATTTATGTCTTTATTTAAAAGGTAATTACTGTCATATAATTTGAAGATGTCTTGAAAAGTAATGATTATATGTTGGGAATGGTAAGTGTGCCAAATGAAGTCCAACTACCAACAGCAAGATCCAACAGAATGAAGGAGTATGTGGCTGAATACTGATAATGTTTTGCTATTACGGAATGCTGGTTACAGAGTAAATATGTGGGGTAAGTCCCTTTGTAATTAGATTTCAGAATCCTGTTCCAGAGACATTTTTGCATGGGCAAGAACAAAGCCAATAGATTAGCTCAGTATGATTGGGACCTCTTTGCTATGGAGAAAGGCCTAACTGTAACTCATAGAAGGCAACAAGAGAGTTTCACAGTTAAATGCATTTCTCACTTTTCCTGCAAAGAGAGAATCATTTAAATGATATACCTTTGCCAGACGAGGTGCAGCTGAGACTTAGAGATTCCTTTGGAGCCATATGTCAACTCTTTGACTAGTGTTTAAGTTTTTTGGTGCCATGTTGAAAGAGGTGCTCAGGAAAGGCTTCCAGAAATCTGTCTACTGCCAACTTAAACTTTAAATCCATGCAACACACTGAAGGAGATGGTATTTGCATTGGTATAAGGAAGAGCAGGTTTTGACCCCTAGATATGAAAATGAGAGAATATGCTTGTAACAGATGCACAGAAAGCAGAAGAGAACACAGCAAAAGAGAACTGCAGTGTTAGGTTTTCCTACAGGAAAAGTGCTTACAGCTAGGGTCTTCCTTGTAATGTCACAAAACCTATGCAGATCAGCTGTACTTGCATGTGTTTAAAGAAAAGCAGGGATCTATAAATTTACTGTAGTCCAATCATAATGACCAGAGGTTGCAGTGTGTGTACATACATATAATATAAATGAAGCATCTATTTCCATTTCAACACTAATTCCCAATTCATCAATATATGTTTGCTAGCAGATCAATATCTAATCTGTTTGCCAATTTAATTGTATCAGGAGGGTGCATCAGACTAATAATTTTCTAGTCAGTCTCTTGTGTTAACTGCAAAAAAAAAGGTGAAGTATTTTTACTGTTACAAATGAATAAAATATTTCAACAGAGATAAAATGTTTTGCATTCTGATCTAACTAAGCAAGCAGAGAGTAAAAGCTGTTATTTATATTAGAACATTAGATATTTTAGGAGAGGAAGATGCATCATGTTAGATTAATGTAGCTATTTTATTTAAATCTGCATCTATGCAGTAAAGGAGTGGAGGTAATTCAGTGCAGGACCACATGAAAAACATTTTACAGCAGGACTACTGGGAATTTTTGTCACATAAATGAAAGCAAGTCTCTAGTAGAAAAGATGCTGTGGCAGCTCTTTGCTTTCACTGTGTGAGTAGATGGATGAGTGTTTCTCTGACTCCCGAAGCTGGAAGGTTTATGTTGCATCAATGGGAGTGTTTTCATCTGGTTGCATGGATCAAATCCAGCATTTGGCCAGGACGGCTAGAGCTGGAAATCTGCCAGCTATTATACTCTACTATTTAGAAACAAGGAAAAAGTGAAAAAGGCTTTTATTCAGGTTCTCTGTGCAACTGACATTTTTAAAAAATGATCTGTAAAATTCTCTGAGCTCCTGGGAAGGTACATGGAAAGGGATTGCCAGAAGTAGCTGGCCTCACATGCCCACTCTTTAATAGCATTTCCCATTGCCATTGATGGAAACAGGCTACCTAGATGGAGGTGGTTGATCTTGAGCCAGTAGGACATTTCTTGTATTGTCTCTATGGTTCATGGGAAAAGTCAGGCTTATTCAAACCTGCTCTCACTTTGTATTATTTTTCCTCTTTTGGAGAAATCTAAGGCACTTTGGGGCATCTTTTTCAGAAATTGTTGTTGTGACGTGATATTTAAAGCTGTTTTCAAAATAGTCATACATATTTAAATGGAAAACAACCTGCTCTCTGAAGGTTGGGATTGCAAAGATCTCTTTTGGTATGGATCTTCTGTACATATGGCATTCTGCGAATTACATATTCTGTTTCACAGAATTATTATATTTATTACCAGAGGAAAATAGATTATTAATTACAGCCAAAGGCTGCTTTGATTAAATATACAATTAATTAGCTATGCTAAGCCCATCCCAAAGCTCCCAATATTTTCAGCTGGATGGTTTTTCTAGTACTTTTAATTAAAATTGTTCTAAAAAGCCACAAGTTAGATGCATGTGCACTTAAACTGAAGTTAGCTCTTCAGTGTTTTGCTGGTTTCTGAATGCCATCTAATTAATCTGTAGTGATTAAATGTACATAAATTCATCTGAAATACAAGGTAATTTGTGCAGATATGGAACAATGGAGAGCTTTTACTAGTCCTTTGCATAATTGTTTTATCTTTGGAAAATAATTTTGAAAGCCTGCAGATGATAATTGTTTTGATGAAGCAAATGTGGAAAACAGCATGCCAACCAGACACAGTAAACAAAGCAGCAGCAGAGACTTACTTAGAGGGATGGAGGAGCTTGCTTTTTTGATGTGCAACTTGTCTTTGTTTCTGAAGGTGAAGTTTCCTTGCTGACTGTCCTCAAAGTTTGGAAATCTCACCTAAATTCCTCTGTGCTGTCTGGCAGTTTGCATCCCACTTCTGTTTTGATGAACGGACTGACGTGTGGCTAGGAGGTAGCTTAGAGCTATGTTTTCCTTCATAATTTATGAATAAAGTTAGGGTTGAGTTTTCCAATGGGACCAAGAAAGCGAAGAGCTCCTACAAAAATCCACACGTTTTGTTTTGATGTGTGCCATCAGTACTTGTGAAGTCTCTATTTCTCATTGCTGCTGAGCTATTTTCAGTGGAGAACTCTGCGAAATTAGTTTGTAAATAGTGAAACTTTCCTTAAAGGAGACAAAGGTGTTTGTCTTTTGGAGCGCAAATGCCTGGGATTTTTGACATCAATGTGTGTGTGTGTGGGCATGCATGGGATAGTAGACCCTTTGTGTTACAGTAGTGAAAAATTGAAGAAATAAAGACTGGGATGGCTCAGGGGTGTGCTGTCACTGACTGGAGCACATGTCATTCCAGAGACTGGAAAGGCAGCCCTACAGGTCACAGCAATGAGCAAGGAAAGGAGTAGAGCACACATGTCTAAGTGCACTTTGCTCGGAGAGGTACCTCATCTTCTGTCCCTCACCAGCCACTTCTGCATTTGTCCTTTTCCTATAGGGACAGCAGAGCCACCCAGAGCATGCTGCCTTATGGCTCTCTGGTTATAGTAAAGTCCCATAAGGGTTTTAACCCTCCAGCCTGTGGAGGGTCTTGAATTCAGATCATCTGTTTTTTGTGGACACTCCAGCCTCACAGCTGGGTTTTGTCAGATTCATGAGCCTCAAGTAGTGTGGTCACTTGCTACAAGGTCACACAGATGGTAACATTATGTTGCTTTGGGGTTTTTTTGCTTTTAATTCTCATTTGTTGTCTTTTGCTGTTGTTTTCTGCAGGGTTCCCCATGAACAAGAGCAGGCAGAGTTGCAAGTGGTAAAAATAATGGTAAAAATATTTATTAACAAAAAGGTCAGAGACTACAGGGGAGAGAGGTGGAGGCCACACGGAAGGAAATCTGATTTTGTAGCTGAAGGTGGAGAGATAACAGTATAAAGACAATCTGCAATGTCCTATGATGGAACTTCAGTTTACAGTTACACCATTCTGGAATATAAGCTGCTCTTTATCTTATTCCTTCCTCTTCCTTCTCCTCTTGAAGGCAGCAAAGTTCTGGACAGCTTCAAATAAGTTGCTGCAGGGTCAGGAATATAAAATCCAACATAAGGAAGAGCTGTGCATGTTAACAAAATGATATGTACTGTCCCTAGAAGTACTGCTTACTTCTCATTAGGCTTCATACTTTTTTGTTCTTCTTTACCCACTGTTAATTCATTTCTCCAAAGAGAAAGCACACCTTTGTTTGGAGCAATATTAGTGTTCAGAAAGCTCATCCTAAATCTGCCACAGAAGTGGCAAGTTGATGTTTGAGTTCCTAGCTGGATACTGGATCATCCCTGTCATGTGTCTGCACAGATAGTTTGTCATAGCACAGTCTGTGTCCTAATCTCATGTTTTTAATGTATATGAGCTGCCAGCTTTTAATGGTACATTAGCTTAATTTGTGCTTAGGAAAAACAATGTTCCAGTTTTGCACATATTGGTCTATAAATATATTTATACTCTGGGCAGCTATACTCCAGCTTCCTATCAAATATGCCTCTAACTTCTTTTACAAAACCGGTGTGTTTTGATTTTTTTTTTAATTAAGATTAATTTTACATGTCACAAGCCTTGTTTTAGATGTGCGTTCCAGGGGGCTAGTTAGTGTGTGGAACAACATATATTCTAGCTTTTTCTATTTATCCTGAGAACTTCTGCAGTCCCATTTATTTGACACAGAAGGGATTTTATGAATGCGTCAAATGTCCCGTGAATGGTGGTCTAAAAGCCTTTCTCATGCCACGTGACAAAGAACAGACTCCAGGCACAAACAGGCATATGCTACAAGTCAAAAGCAAACCAACATAGTAGTGTCCTGACCCGGCTGTGTCCATGTGCTACAGTGTGCAAGTGAAGTACACAGAGACCCCAGTTTTGCAGTTAATTTTGCCTGTGTTACTGAAGCCAAGAGTCAGAAACCAGAGGGCGGAGCCAGCCTGCTGCAGAGGGAACATGTTGGTGGCAGAGCTGGATGGAGCTGCGCAAAGTGCTCCCAGCTGGGAGTTGTTCTTTGCAGCCTTCTTAATTTCCAGGACCTGTACCTGCAAGCCATTTATATCTGTATCTGCCAACTGGTGTCCAGTCCTTAAATGGAGTTTTTCAGATGTCAGATTGGAAATGCAGGTACTCTGGCAAAAGAACTATCTTATTTCTGCTAACACCGTTCTTACTCTATTGGTAACACGTCCGATACCGGTCTTAAACATCAGTGACGTTTGGAGATACATGAACAAGGGTCAAATGTCAGTTATAGCTTTTGCCTGTTATTGCTTTGTGCTGTTGCTGCAGCTTTTATCAAACTTCAACATCTGTCCTTATTACAATTTACTTTGCAAGTGTGCTCTTTTTCTGAGGTTTAGAAGTGCTTTGCAAACATGAACGCAGCCGCGCAGTGTTTCTGAGGTGTAGTGTAAAAAGCGTGTATCATGCTTGGAGATGGTGCTCTGCATGTATGGCAAAAAGAATAATCTTATGTTCTATACCCCCAAAAAATTAATTAATTTAATATTTTATTATTTAAGTCAGAGTAGAAAGCTACTGTTTTACCATCAGCATAACAAGAGGCAAGGAAGAAGTGAAGATATATTTAAGCAAAGATGACAAGGCCAAGCCAGTGATAAAGACAGACCTTGGACGTTCTAGGTCCTGTGTTGTCCAATTCACAGCGCCGCTTCTGTTTTTTGTAACGTAACTTCTAAATTAAAAACCACTTATCGTCTGAATGCAAGAGCTGGCACAATACCTATCTCCATCATAACTGTTCTGGGCTTCACAATAAATACCTCACACCTTTACAGCTGCTTTCAAACCCAGCTTATGATCTTTTGTGTAAATCCTTCTAAATTCACAGATAATTGACGAGACAGGCTCTGAGGGGCTTACAGCCAGCTATGTTAGTGAAGCTACTTTAGGAAGTCTGAGTGCTGAAAAGCTTAATATATTACAGGAGGAAAAGAACTGATTGTCCATGCACAGAAACAGCTATACTATTTTATTTTTTCACAAAAACCCTAAAGGCGATAATCCACTTCATGGATTAATAGCCTGTAAAATATTACTTTAAAAAATAAAACTTATCTTTGAGCTAACTTATGGCAACACAGAAGGCATCAAGAAGCAGTGGAGTCTCTGCTGTGTTGTACTTGTGTAACTTGAAACCATGCTGAGTTAACACTTTTTTCTGCTTTTGTAAGACATGGGAAGAATAATTTCTGTCCAAGACTATAAATCAGACTTCATCCAGTGAAATACATTTACAACACCCTCGAATACTGCTATCTATTAATAGAGATGTTCTCCATGGATTACCAAAAGCCATAATAAAGTGTATTTATAATTTTTCAACATTTAAAATATCTGTTCTCTTCCTGTTTTCATTTTATTTTAATGCCTGACTTTTTGTCTCTAAATTCACCAAAACTGAGGTCATGCCATTTGGTAAATTAAAAGAATATTCACACAATATACAAGGTGCTGAAATTTATAACCAGCTTGTTTCTCTAGACTCCCTGTTGTCATTGGAGAGAGGTGGCCATTTCCAGAGGGTGATTCAGCTTACTCACAACTAGTTTACATCTCTGACTCACCCTCTCCTTCTGTCTCTTGTCTTTGACTACAGAAGGAGAATAGTCAATTAAATTAGGTGTCTACATTTGATGGTCTGTGTATCTTCTCACATACTGCATATTTCAAATTAAAACTAACAAATTTTTTCCTGCACAAACTATGTGAGTAATTGTACTTATGCAGCAGCTCAAGAGCTGTATGGTTTTGCTTGGATAAATATTTGCAGCTATGCGCCTAGATAACCCTACCTACCCTCTGTGTATGGAAAATCCTTATTTCTGTATCACTCTGGGTTGTCTTTTTTCCCCCTTGTCTCCCCGGTTTTTACATCTTCTGGCATTTGCAAAGAGGCAGATGTACCACTGCTTCTGTTTTCTTTGAGACATCTGTTTTGGATTTAAGTGTGAGTGGATGAGTTTGGTATCCCTGATGGAAAGTCAATGCAGATAGAAGTTGACTGGGAGAGAAGATTGGTTGCTCTGCAGTTGTTCTAGGTGATACCACCTAATTTCCCTAAGGACTGGTCTTCCCTAAAGCAGTTTTTTGAGCTGCTGTTAGACTGGTAGTAACTTTCACCCCCTGACCAGCAGCTGGTCCCTGTCTTCAGATGGACATGCAGAAAATCAATTGTCAGAATAGGTAGCCATGGGTTTTGTGTGAAAGTTGGATGATACAAGGGGAATACAGATTTTTCTCACACCTGGTGAGCTGTTGAAGCATGTTACTGTCAGTATTATAGATGTAACGGAGATGGAAGTGGATGCTGGAGATTTGCTTCTTATTCTTACGCTGCCAGTGCTTTTTGATACCTAAGGATGTCCAAAGTGTAGTCCTTGTTGATTTTACTATGGTGAAGCACAAGTCTCTCTATTTCTAAGGTTAAACGCCATTAAATGAGAAACTCTTAAGGACTTTGAAATTCAGTTTGAATTTTCCTGATAGTTGTTGTAATCAAACAGATCATTTGAGTGTTAGAGTCCCAAACTGGCGGTCACTTGAGGCTTCTGAGGTGTATTCCCCTAGAAAGGTAAATTTTCTTAAAACTGAAAGGTCACGTTACATTATTTTTTTTTTTTTTGTGTACTCAGGAGTCAGAGCTCACTTTTGATTGTGTTGTGTATGCTTCATCCACTCAATGCCCCATCTTATGCAGGTTATGTTTACTACTTGGTGGCAACATTGAAAACAGCATAGTTATTCTTGCAAAAGCATAAGCCTACTGTAGGTCTGCATCACAGATGCTTAACTGCAAATACGAGATCTTTAGTACTAAAAAGTCATTGCTGTCTTCCTCTCCAAATTGAAGACTTGGTTGGCCCTCCTGTACACTGACTGTGCCTAGCGTCCAGGTAGTTACATGAAATACAACCTGAGGAGGGTAATTTAGCACAGGCTGCCCCTTTTGAAGAAGTTTTTCTTCCTTTTAGGGAGACACACTCTGCATCAAGCAGAAAAGTTTAAAAACCTCTCAGAAGGATTGGCACAGGTACATGTTTTGAGTGGAGGGGAAAAGCACCTGAAGAGTGAAGGGGTAGGAGAGGGAATTTGGGTGGAACATGGGCAGCATGGAGAGAGAAGGCAATCGCCTGTAAATAACTCTAAAATTTTAATAAAGATTATTTCTGAAGCCGTGTTTTTCAGTGATACAGTTTCTAGTGCAGTGCCCAGAACTAGTTATACTGTCATAACTCTGAGGCAAAGGACACCAGTGTTGAGAGAAGTAATAGGCAGGGTGAATAGGGAGATTTGTTAAAACTAGTTTAGCATGTGGGAGATGGTGGAATAAAATTAAATGGTGTACCTATGCTTAGGATCATTGTGGGATTTCTTAGCTTTCAAGTTCAGCATACACAGTGTGGAAGGTGTTCGAGTGCAATTTGAAGAAAAGGATGATTACACATAGGGGAGGCAAAAGGTAAGTAGGATATAATGAATCACAGGCTAAGCAGGGGTAGACAATTAGAAAGCCAGGCTAAATTGATAGACTTTTTGATTAGCAAATGCCTTATCGTGATGAAAACATGTGGTAGGTCCTCTTTATATGTACTTCAGATAAACAAAAATATCTAATGTGGTATTAAAAGGGAAAATACTAGCTGAAGTGAAACAGAAATGGTTAGATAAGCGGTCATAAGGACAATATGGAGTTGACTCTGGAGGAATATCTACCTACATGCAGTGTTAAAAAGCAAAGTGAAAGGCTGGAGAGAGGCTACTGCTGGCGGTGCCAGAAGGGTTTGTCTTTGCAGTGATCCTGTTTAATACTTCTTTTAGTAACCTTTGCAGAATTATCAGCAAATTTCACCTGCCAATTCCTAATAACACATCTCGTGTCTTCTAAAATACCAATGGCTTCAGCAGGACCGGGAGGTTTAGCTGGGAATCCTGGAGGGAGAAAGGAGGAGGGCAGAAGGGGACAAGGCTAAATACTGAGCCAAGAAGGTGGAGGAAAAAAAAGTGAAATGCTGTAATGAGTCATGGTTTATGAAAATACAGTAATCAGAATATAATAAGGAGAAGAGAGTCAGAGAATGAGACTAGACCTGTCATTTCTCTCATTTGCTTCGCTGCCAGGAGATTTCCAAACACAGCTGTTGTGCCTATTTGACTGGGCAGGGAAAGAGCATTTCAGAAGAGTAGCCTTTGTCTACCCACACTAGCTCATCAATTCTAACTGTTCTTAATAGCTGGTTCAATTATATTTAATTACTTCAAATTGTAGCTTCAGAAAGTGGTGTATAATTTCTTGCATTCCATAATGTCCAGTAACCTGGTGGAAAGGCTTCCTTGTGGAGTGAAAGACGTGATTTCATACTCACTAATGCTAAGTTCAGCTTTTCCAGTTTCAAAGCAAATTACATATTTTTTAGGCTACTGTGTCAATATGCATCTGACTCTGATCCTTACCATCCTCTGTTTTTAAGGGAAAGTCTTGTGTTCCATTGGTTTCCTTACTTCTAAAGAAGGCTGTCAGAGGAGCATGGGCATGGAGTAAAACGGAAGACCTGGTGGGGATGAATGGCTTCTAACTGCCAGGCTTCAATGACAGCTCCAGAAGTGCCTTTTCAGTTTGCTTCCAGCCTCTTTGCATGATGCCTCTTTGTTTGCCCCATAGACCATGTGCATCTCCTGCCTGACAGCTTCTGAGGGGGTCTGTGCTTCCTCCTGCCCAAACAACAGAGGATGAAATGAGGATACCAAATCCTTTTTGGTACTCATGCCCCCCACCTGCTGATCATGCATGAGGATGTCAGCTGGGACAGCATTGCCCTTTCTGAGATCACAGTATTACAAGCTGCTCCAAGTAATCCCTCTCTCGCTCGGTAGAGCTGTGTGATGTACTGGATGTGATGGCTTGCCTGCAGCTCCTTTCCACTGACTGTGGCAGGCATCAGAGGGAAGCTGGAGATTATGATTACGTGGCTGGGTACCTGACCTTGCCATTTCTGGGTTTCAGTAAGGCTGAGTTTTGGAAGTGGGGACGGAAATGAGTGTTCCGCATATGCGTATGATAGTACTGGCTGCCTTATGTGTGTTTTAGTGAGACTTCTGAACTGACAGCCGATCATGATGGTATTCACATTTGATATTAATAAAACACTCAAGGCCAGTATGCAAATTCTTTCCCACAAAAATCTTCTCTGAGAATCTCCATTAAGAGCAGATATGTCTCCTACATATGTAAATATTGAATTTCCACAGAATTCGAAACCTGCAGACCTTTTTCTCAGATGTTTTGTTTGTTGTCTAACAATATAAATAATTTACTGCAAAGTGGTCACAGTGAGAAACAAAACCATGAATATTAACTTGGCAGGCTTACTTTAAATTGCCTGCCTAAAAAGCTACCTGTGCCATTCCTGGCGGGAATCTCCTCCAGTACTTTCCATCTCCTGTACAAATAGTCATCATCAAATTTTCTTTATCCTGAGATCTTGGACGCAGAGCTGAAACACAGCAGACAAAGTGGCTTATGCTTGGAACACAGAATGGTGCTACAAGGACTGGGGACCTGCAGTTGGGTGGCTCACTCTCAGATATGGAAGCTGGCCAGATTTCCCCAGTGGCCTGGCCTTTCTGCCACAGTTCCATGTCAGTGACCAAGCCCAACAAGTGTCAGGAGGAATTCAAATACCAGAATTGATTGCTGGGAGTGATTTATGCTTGTCTGCCTCTCCTCAAGTGGGGAAGGTTTGTTTAAATTTTGCAATGCCATTTTGAACTGGCTTCAGACATTTCTCTATTTATTGGAAATGTCTTTTTATCAATAATTTTATGCTATGACATTTTACTTGACTAGCTTGTAAAAAGCTAGCTTACCATGAAAGTTTAAGGGAACCTGGCTTTCTTAAAGAATATCTCTATTAGCAGTAACATGAAAACTACTCTCAAGTCCTGCATGCTGTGGGTTTTGAAACAGGAGCTTATTTCATTTTAAACTGAAGTGGAAATATATGCTTTCCTCTAACTGAACCTTTCTAAAACATAACATTTTCAACAAGTAAGCTGAGAAGAAACCTCTGAATCCAGGTACATGTGAGATGTAAGAATATATAGAATAAGGACTTGGTTGAAATTTTCACTTTGCTACAATATATCCATGCAGTTGCAAGACTATGCTGCTCCTCCCTGCCCACCTCCTATTTAAAATACAAATAAAAAGTGTACAGACTTTGAAGTTGCAACATCATATTTTAGTTTCTGTGAGAATAGAATATAATATAACATTGTTATGTTTACAGTTGGAAAAGTCCTACAATAATCATCTAATCCAGCTGCCTTACCAGTTCAGGGCTGACCAATTTAAAGGATGTTACTAAGGGTGTTGTCCAAATGCCTCTTAAAGACTGTCAGCCTTGGGGCATTGACCACCTCTCTCAGAAGCCTGTTCCACTGCTTGGCCACCCTCTTGGTAAAAAATTACTTTCTATGTCCAGTCTAAACCTCTCCTGGTGCAGCTGTCAACCCTTCCCACACATCCTATCACTGGATACCAGGGAGAAGTGATCAGCACCTCCCTTTCCACTTCCCCTCTTCAGGAATCTGTAGAGAGCAATGAGGTCACCCCTCAGCCTCCTTTTCTCCAAGCTAGACAAGCCCAGAGTCCTTAGCCGCTCCTCACAGGACATTCCTTTCAGCCCTTTCACCAGCTTTGTTGCCCTCCCCTGAACATATTCAAGGACCTTTACATCCTTCTTAAATCATGGGTGCCCAGAATTGCACACAGTGTTCAAGGGAAGGCCACACACATGTTGACAGATACAGCAGGATAATCATCTCTCTTGACTGGCTGTTTATCCTGTGTTTGATGCACCCCAGGATTTGCCCTCTTGGCAAAATTTCTTCTTTTGCTGGTATCTACCTTTTTCTTTTATGTAATGTCATACAGATTTAAAAAAAAAAAAAGCAAAACAGATTTTTAAAAGGACTTTATTCCTGAGACAAAGCAAAGATGACATTACTTTTGTCTTGATATCCCACAGCATGCCACGGTTTAAGTATCTTCATTGTCTAGGTCATAAAGTGTATTTTCAAGCATGTCTATTTTAATTCATGTCCCTTATAATTCATTGTCTAAGTTCTCAGCACAGATGTGTAATCATTATTTTTGCTGCAGCAATATCTAGAAGCCTCTATTTATTCTGGGTCTCCGTGGTGCTTGATACTGTATAATGAAAAATTCTTTGTACCTAGGCAATTTTTTTCTAAATAAATAAGTATAGGAGGTATAAAGTGTGATTGCAGTATTTTTTTCAGTGTTTTAATTAAATTGTTCATGCTGCTTTTACATATGATAATCAAAAGCCTGTCAAATAATCTCATTGCATATTAAAGGATAACTCTGTTGCTCCAAACAGAAAGAATTATTCTGTTTATGATGTTAAAAGGTCTTTTCTGATCTGTATGATAAACTGCACAATCTGATGTCAGTGCAAGGCAACTGAAGGCAGCAAGAACTACCCACATGTACCCAAAGGTTGTTTTTTCTCTTCAAGTAGTTAGGACAGAGGTTCTTCAAAATCTACTTGGATTTCAGCGATGTTTGTAGTATTGTAAGGCAATGCTACAAATCTAATTTATGCAATGTATTCAGTAGCCAGTCAACTGCACAGCCTTGGCTACCAGCCATGTGTAAGCTCCCTGATGGATTTCTCAGCTATTTGGTCCTTAACAGCCTTGCCATGCCTTAGAGAGCTGGAACAGCAGCTCTGGCAGAGTCTTGCCATACACCTGGAATTACCTAGGAAAAGGAATCCAATGAGCATTGTGTGAACTTCCTCGTTAATTGCCCTTTGCTGATTTTTTGAGAGTCTGTTGCAGAAACAAGCCAGCTACTTCATTCTTTCCTGAAGCTGGTACGGAGGGGCTTCACGTGCAGACTTCACACAGGGAAAGGTTCCCTTTTCAGGAGTTAAGTATAAAAGCCATACAGGAGTGGCGGCTGCTGCTGCTGACACCACAGAGACCAAACCCAAGAAGATAAAGGAAGTCAAAGGAGCAAGAGAAAGATAAGGGAGGGGAGCCAAAGAGGCAAATGGAATTAGAAGAGAGGAAGGAAGTGATGAGGGAAGGCAGAGATACTGAAAGTCAAAGGAGAGAGACGCTCCAGAAGGAAGAACAGACATTGAAACACTGGCAAAGAAGTAGCAGCTGTAATTGGTTTTCAGCCAGAAAGGAGCTGCAGGTCTAACTACTGAAGACCAGTACACAGCCATGGTGTTGTATAAATAAGATAAAATCAAGCTGTTCCTAATATTCACATCTCTTACCATTTTTTCCTGCTAAGAAGGAATGTAGCTATTAAACTTTAGAAACAAACAACTGAAAATATTTCTGTGTCAGTGCAGTAAGCCATCACTCAGCAGAAAAATGAAGTAATCCTACATGACTAGTCTTTAAAGGAGAATCAAAATAGAAGAGAAAGGAGCAAAAGAGAAGAAACAGACATAATTGTGTTTCATAAAATCCCTTTTCTGTGCATCTACGTGTAGTTTCTTTTGTGTTCATTGCATGTAACTAAACGTGTACAAGCATGCTGTGGTTAATATTACCTTCATTCTTGATGTTCAAATAAAAATTGTTGCTAAGCTTTTGTAAGAACTACTGGGAAGTTTCTGGTACAAAAGCATCCAATGAACTTTTGAATAGCAGGTAAGGCCATACCATTTCCTTCATTTTATCAAATGTGTGGTTCCTCTGAATTCTCTTTTTCTTCTTTTTCAAAAGAGATCAAGGAAGTTGCTATATTCCATGTTCCATATTAATTAATTAATCTATTGCTGTATCACCCGACGTGACCAAGTGAATCTAAATATATGTGAACTTGTCAAAAGAAATGTTTTAATGTTTAGTCCTGTAAAAACTTGAAAGAAATTGTTTCAAGTACTATTATGAAAAAAAATTTTTAAAAAGCCAATACACTTCTTCCAGAATGAAGCCATGAAAATCAATGGCGAATAACAGTGTCAAATTAGCGTTGAGGCAGCAAGAGGTAAGAATGAAAAAATAATGAAAGGGACCCTCCGAGTTTTATTTTAAGAGAGGAGGAGCCTTTTCTATTCCTTCAAGATGAAAATTAAAAGAGATATACAGTAAGAAACACAGGTTAAAGTAGAGCATGTTCATTGTTGTAAGAAATGCAAGAGTGGGTGCTTTTAGGGAGCACACTAACCTTAGCACTTTGTGGGGTTGGCACCCCAGCAGGACATTGGGTTGGGCTAGATGTGTGGCAGCAGTCAGGAACTGGCCAGGGTTTCAGTGAGTGTTGAGACCAGGCTCAGCACTTTCCCATTGGGTTTAACATCTCTGCTGTTTTGCAGTGTGGAATGCTGGCACATGGAGCACCCTCTTGGCCAAGGCAAAACTACTTACCAGAGAGGCTGGAGGCAATGTGCTGTCGGCTGCAGCATTGTAAGAGCCAGCCCAGTGTGCTGGTGCTTACTGGTGGCTTTGCTGGCAGAAACGTGCTCCTTTGCTGGGATGGGAATTGCTGCATGCAGGGGAAGCAGGCTCCCAGTGCTGACACTGCAGTCAGTCAGGAGCAGGGTGGTGAGGCCCAGCTGGCTGCCTACTCTGCCACAGCTATCTGTCTTGCTCCTGCGCAGCTGGAGCGGGCGGGAGTTAGTCTTCAGCTCCGAGAGAGCTCTAACTCTTGCTGTGCTACCTTAAATTGAATTTAAAGATGAAAAAATAAAACCTGCCTTGTGCTTAACTGCATGCCTTAAATGGGGAATTTTAATAATATGCCAACAGCAGCGGTTTGGAGTATCTTACTGAGGAAAAGGTCACTGTGCCCATAAGTTATCCTAGCATTTGATCAGTGGACTCTTTTCGAAAGACTTTAAGTCTCATTATTCACTGCTTATAAAGTCACTCGAGATATAAAAAGTCTTTTTGTAGTAATGAAAGAACTCCCAGAATTAGCCAGAAGGCAGCCATCTATCTTTTTAAACTACTCAGTTTGGAAGAGACCAGGAGTTTCAGGTGTCTGTACGCAGATGAATTGTTATGACAGTGATAAGTGTAACATTCATGTGGCAATGCCAGATGTGGCTGAGTTCATGGAAGGCTGGGCTTTTCTGTAGAGGTGAGAGAGACTATATTTGTTAGTGAAATGTAGACTATGGTTCCTGAAAAGGAGAAAAGTGACTACACATTATTTACAGACTCCTGAAATCTGCCTATCAGCCTCTTCTATTATTCTTTGGGAACTGCAGATGGTTAAAGGATGTCATTAATTTGATTTCCTAACACTTTAATGGCAACTACCTTTTTAAGTGCCTCTTCCCTGAGAAAAATGCATACTCTGGAAGAGAAGTTGGAGAGTGAGCTTGTGGTAGAGCAGAGACAGTGTGAAGTTCACAGGAGAAAACAGCATTCAGTACGGGGGATTAGAGATAAAAAATACTTGTTCTGAGCATACACACTGGCTTTCGATTGTGTTTTTCCCCACTATCAAAGAATTGTTGTATGTGGTAGATCTCGCGAGAGATTATAAATCTCTTTAGTATCCTGTACACAAATAGGAAAAGTTTGCAATGATTAATGTAATAAATAGTGGTCTAATTACATCAAGAAGTAACTCAATGTATTTTATGCATGCCACAGCTAGTTTAGTCTTTATTGCCCTCAGGCAGAATCCTAATATCATCAGAAAAACTGTTTGTCAATATTAAAAGCAATTTACATAGTAAATACACTCCAGCCTTGTTACATCACCATCTGGGTTAGCTGAGCATTCATGCTGGTACCAGGAGGTGCTGATGAAGACAGACCTCGTGAGTGTTCAGACTGTCCAGCTGTCACCATGGGAGGATGACAAGTGCCAGCATTCCCACCCTGTGGGAAGGGGACAGATTCAGTGATAGGGCAATGGGGGTCTTCATGAAGGAAGGTTCAGGAAAGGAAAGATGAAGGGCACTGGAATTGGCAGGTGTGTGATAAAGGAGAGCCCTGGGGAGCAAAGAAGGGTCCACACTGAAAGAAAAAGGCAGAATAAGAAGAGTAAACAGTGTAAGAGAGAAGAGAGACCAGTGATAGCAAAGCAAGAGAGAGAGGAGAATGAGACTGGGAATACCAGCTGTAAGAGGATCCAAGAAAGATGACCATAGCAACTAGTAACAGGTCTGCTGGGCAGATTGAGGGAGTCAGCAAAGGAGAATAACAGCTGCTCACAAATGCATGTCTACTAGCACTTGTTTGCAGGCAGCTTACTATGGAACTAATGCAGTGATTCTTAAATGTAATGTGGTGTTCTCATTTCATTTTAGCACAAACCAAGAGAATTGTACACAGTAGTATGTTCCCTCTTTCAAAACTCAAGTGAATGTTTTCTGAGCTGTTGCTGTGCTTTCTGGACTCATCTTTCTGAGCTTCTCCGATGATGTTGAACATCAGCACTAAAGGACTTGAAAGGACCTTTGTGAGATGTGCACTGCTCTAACACACGAGGAGGAGGTTACACAACCTGCCAAGTCTCATATTATGAAGTGCAGGAATTCAGGTTATAATTTGGCTGCAGATTAAAACTGCTAACTTAGTAGTGCTTTTCAACTTGTTGGAGCAGGCATAGTTATCCTGGAGCTGTGGATTGTAGCATCCGAGTGTTTTTCTGAAATATGTCCCAAGGTGAGGATCCAGATTCACAAAGAGACTTTAGGCATGGAAGTGTCAGGTGCATCCCAGGGTGGACTTTTTCACACAGTGTTAGAGGACACTGAAATGCTCAAAGGTATTTGTGGTGAGTGACGGTTGTGCCTAACCCAGTCAGCTGGAAGCAGGCATGGATCTAAAACACCATCCTTTTCCTATACTCAATACCTTAAATGCAATTTAGGCAGTAAATATATTTGGGGTTTAAAATACAAAATCTCCTCCTAAAGGTGTGTAAGAAGGAATCTTCAGTGATTTCTTTGCTTACAATGAACTTGACTTCTCTTTCAAAACATGGAGCACGATTCTGCATATAAAGTTTTTGGAGATGTTTCTTGCAGTAGCAGTTTTGTTTTAGTTAGAGGTGACCAGGTAGGGAAGGCAAAATTATGGAGAAAAATACATTAGAGTTTCTATTTGTTGGAGAACCAAAGCTGCACAAGCACTTCTGTATTAGTTACATTACTAAATAGTTTGCTGTAGTTTAATGTAGCTGCAATTAAACTATTTCTCCATTCCCTTTACCTCTACCTGAGGCATTTTTTCCAATTCAGTTTAAAAATCTTTTGAATTCCCTAGAATAGCTTGTTAGACAATAGTTCCAGACAGCGTCCAGCTCTTTACTGGGCTCTTTTGGGGATGTGTCATGTCCTTCATAAAGAGGAGTTGTAGCTGTCAGGCCTTCCCACAGATGCACTAATTGAGGTGGACAACTCTGACAAAATAAAGCATTGTCTTAAGGTCTATTGAAAGAAGGCTGGGTTTTTTTCTGACAGCTGCTGTTTAGATTATTAAAACTGCTGAGAAGTCACTGGGTTGTCTCCCTCTGCAAGGAAGCTTTACAAAGCGGAGATAGGTATACTTGTGTGTTTTCTCACTTACTGTAGCATTTGTTTTGTCTTGCTTAGATTAAGGCTTAGCTGTAGGCTTTTCAGCCACAGTAGACTTCTGCTGAATGCTGGGAAATAGAAGTGGTGCAGGTTATACATAGGAAGATGCATAGAAGGCTGCAGTACTGAGTAGTACCTGTGTCTATATAGTATTGTTAAACCAGCTACACAAATTATCAAACAGGACAAGCCTCAGCTCTACAGGTAATGGAGATGTGGTTCTTATTAAAAGCCTATGGTTCAGCCTGAGGGAAGCAGCCAGAGCCTGTGTGTTCAGTAGCTTGTGTAGCTTCTAGGAGGGATGACAAGATTTCACGGTCAGGGCAACAAAGGATCAGATGGGAACAAGCATCACTTAACTCATCTGGCTAAGGAAGAGGAAATGTCATTAACCAGCATAATAAAAGTTGTCCCTTTACTGAACTTGCATGAACCCTGACTGAGACTGTGATATTGGGTAATGGCAGATTTTTCTACCTTTCAGATTAACTCGCTGAAGAAATGCAGCTTAGTACTGAACTGTAACCTAAGAGGTCAGCATGTTGAATGCCCTTTCTGTAGATGAGCTATCACATTTACGTTAGCAGAATAGTTGCACTGTCCTCTTCAGCACACCTGTCACTGGTACCTCACATGTCCTGAGCCCTCCCTGTCATACCCAGAGAGCTTCACACCTGATGTCTGTCAGTGGTAGAAGTTCTCTAGACTCTGTATGTGCTACAAGCTGTAAGTTTGGAAGGAAGGTGGTACTGTTTTGTTCCTTTTCCATGGCTTGCAGTTAGGGGGGGCTCAGATTCCTGTTCTAAAGAACTGGTCAAACTATTTGATACTTTGTGCCAGTTTGCCATCCAAGGATGCACCCAGGATGTGGTAGCCTTTGTGTATTTAGAATGAGGGATTGAGCCTGGTGATGAGAGGAGAATTAGCACCTGTCAGGTCAGAGGCATCTTCTGCATGGGTGTTGAAATCTTCTAGGACAGTAAGCCTTGGATGAACTCCACCATAATGTCAGACAGCATCTTCGTCATTTCACTGGGAACCCCTTATATCTGGACATCTCTGCTCTAACAGAATGCTCTGGTTATTCTTCCCTTTGCCTTTACTGATTAAACAGAGAGTCTCCAAGGATTTTACTTTAACAGAGCTAATCTTGAATTTCAACTTGCATATGCCAGATATTTGATGAGGATAGGAGGTTGTGCTGCTAATATGACACCTTTTGTGAGGGTTGCATTCATGTGACTACAAATATTTTTTTCTTTTTTTTTCCCTTTTTTCTCTTAATACAAAGAAAGTAAAGACTGCAGGAAATATATCAACATTTCTGCCCTTGATTCAAAAATTCTGGCCAGTGTTAAAAGAAATTATCAAGAGCAGAAAAGTCTTAGAAAACAAGGCTATTTAATTTCTCAGTCACAGGTGCTTAAATCCTGAAAGCAGTCTTCACCAAAGAATTTTTTTTTTTTTTAATTCAAAGCACAAGAATAATCTAACACTATTTGCCTATATCTTTTATAATCACTATTTTGTTATTTAGTCCTCTCCCTCCTTCCTTCTCTGTTGTCCACCTTGATGTGAGTGGGAATAAGCCTATGTACAGTGGTGCTGGTATTAGAAGTGGCATTTGGCCAATGTCAGTTGATTTTTGCATGAAAGACAAAGCCCATTTGCTTGTTTATTTTCTGGCACTGACAAAGTTTTGGATATGGCTGGATTTAGAGCAAGAATCCAAAGGGGATGGCCAGGATCCAGGCAGTGGCCACCAGTCACTCTGGGCGAGATGTTGACAAGTGGCCCAGATTTTGCAGTGTGTCCAAAAGCAGCAAGAGAGTGTTCATTAAACAGAAGCTTAATCAAACAGGGCAGGAGAATGGTTTACATGAGAAAAGATATATTCTTTACTTAACATTCACAACTTGCTTGTGGATTAATTAGCCCATCTGCTACAACAAATGTATTCCCATGTCTTTGTGTTGACTGTTAAAAGTGACTGATTTCTCCATCCACTTAAAACAGTACCCTGGATTCCACTGAAAGTAACCTTTCCAAGGCAAGGAATTTATTTAATCATCTACTAAGAACCTGTAAGTGGCTTGCTGTAAATAAGTGCTCAGCTGTCTATGGCTCCCAGGGTAACTATATGTGTGTTAAGTTGGGGGATAATTCAGGAGGCAGAAAACCCTTAAAGAATCTATGTGAAGAGAGCTTTCAACCCCATCTGTAGTACTGGTTTTAGGTTTTGAAATAAATTCTCTCTTCTCAGCCCCAAGTGGGCAGGACAGCTGCCAGCATAGAGTAATTCAGCTATAGATTTTCTTCTGAGAAAGGCAGCATTCATAAATTAGGTGACCTTTATGCAGATCGACAAAGTGTGTTGATGAACTTCAGGTGACAGTTTAAGCAAGTATTGGGTGTCCAAGGTGCTTGTATTTCATAAGAAACCAACATAAAGGGTGGAATGTTCTTAAAGTCTTTAAATTAAATACGCATTTAAGTTAAAATAGAGGTCAGCCATAGGTTCCCAGGATAAATGAAAATGTATCTCTTTTCTGATTTTTCACATGCATGTGATTCTAAAATATTCTTATTATTTAGAAATAAAATTTACATGTAAATGGCATTGTTGTGAATTTATGTGTTTCCTCAGAATAAGGGGTAAGTAATGACTGAAGCGAATAAAGAGGTTTTGATTTAAAAAAACCCAACAAAATCATATAATTTGTTTGCTATCCAAGTATCTTTTTGCTTTGCAGATGCAGATCTTTTTTAAAATGGTCAGCTTGTACCAAAAAAACACATGTGGTTCAGCTGGAATACAGAAGGATTGTGTGGTTTATACTTGAATTACAGTGCTATGTGGTATTTATTCCCAATCAGTTGCCTGTAGGAGAAACATCATACAGTTATCCAAAACTTTAAAAGTATTAAAAGGGTTTGGGGAGGCAGGAAAGTAATTTTTCTGTTCCAAGGGCCTTAGGAATGATAGTTACTCAGAGGGCCCTATAGGAAGCTCTTGTTACAAAAACTGCAGAAACTGTGGAAAATTGTTTCCTGATAGGATTCAGCAGAGGCTGGAACTGAAGAGTGACTAAAAGACCCAGACGTGAAGCTCTATCTCTAAATGCCTTTATTAGACAGGGCTGAGTCTGAACACCTTTGCAATGTAACTTGTGCTATTGGAGAAGGCTGGCAAGAAGTTTACTCCTTGGGGAAATTTATTTTCTAATGACATAACTTGTTCTTTCACTGTTCTGGTCCTTCCTCTTATAAACCAGTGATAATTTTTCATGTACCTTGGATTAACATAACCCAAGGTTATAATTTGATGCATGAGAATTTAAATGGTAAAATCGTAACATAAAATCTTAGCATTTTTGTCTTCAGTCATCAGAGAAGCCATACATACGCATTAAACTTAGGTGCTGATCATATGATTTGTTCACAGTCAAGAGAGCAGTGGTATGGTACTTCTGGGAGGCATTCAGCACATGGAGTACTGAGCTTTTTTTATGTATAGAAAGCTGTTCAAATAATTTCTAGCTTTCTCATCCCACATACAGCATCAGGGCCAGCTAGAAAGATCAACTGACCTTTGCACTGGTGGCTACACGGTGTGGCTATTTTGCACATCCTCATGAGTAACGTGGCTGTGAAAGTGTTATTTATTTGGAAGTTGTTGTCAGAGGAAAGCTGGTTCTACCATGTACTCAAATACTTACTCTGGAAATATAATGAGTTGATACCACAATGGTCAGTGGTATCACAGACATCCACATAAATAGACAGGGCTATGGTTACACGTATTGGCTCGAATACAATATTTTTCATTGCAGATGCTTCTCCTGACAGGCTTGAAAATGCTGCTGAAGGCTGTTGAGTTTGATGTCATTGTTCTTGTTTGTGTGTTTTCCTTATTGATGAGAAAGTTCCAAGAATTTCTTGAATGAAAGAGTAATGTGGAAAATTTTGGTTTCAACCAGCATTTGCAGGCATTGAGGAAAAGTCACTTACAAAGTCCATCCCCTTTCTGATGTGGCTTTAGCTTCAGTTCATTAAGCAGAAGTTTTATGACCTCATTGTCTGTACAAAAAACTTAATATGGGCATGAACCTGCAGTAGAATCCTATTTCCGATCTGCTGCCAGTGTGCAGATTTCCCAGGTATATGAATTTTAATCAGGTTTTCGTACCCTTCAGATACTCACATTTCTTACTGGCAAACTGCTTTTCTAGTCCAGCACAGGATCATCTCATTTGCACAGTAGCTCACGAGTTAGGTCCTGTGCAGTAGTCAAGAGCAGTCCCATTGCTCTGGAAACAGCAGAAGGGAGTTCCCTGCATGAAGACGTTGCATAGCCCCTGTGTCCACAGGCTTAGCTACTGACTGCCATTGACAAATTAGACCTCGCATTTTGTAGTGAGCTGTTACTTGGATTTTTTGCCTTAAGCACACGAATTCATATAGATTTAGCATCATCAGCCTTGCAGTTACCTTTTTTAATACCCTAAGGCCTCATCTAGACTGTGAGGAATTTGCTGATTTGCCTGTAGCAGAGAGAAGCCTTGCCACAGTCTTTGAGCTTTGCCAAGCTATGCTGCATTTGCAGCATAATTTTCTCTGGTCTACTATTCATCTGTTTGCAGCAAATTATTTCTTCAGTTTGTTTGATTTAGATTTCTCTTTCTTTAAAAGAGAAACAGCTGACTGTGTTAGTCAAATCTTCCTATTTTTGGTCTTGATGATTGTATAATGGCCATAGCAGATAAGTGACAAAACATTGAAAATTGGCCTTGTTTCTTTTGAGACATCAGAGACATGTTTATTGACATCTGCATTAATAACAATGCTGTGCCAGAAATCCTTTAAAACAGTTACATGCCACAGAAAATGCTGAAATTGAAAATTAAAGGCACCCCTCCTTTTTTATTTGTACTGTATGATGTGAATAAAATAGCATGAGATAAATAATTTTAAATGTCCTTTTTCAATACTGACGTTTCTTTGCTGTGTTCAGATTCCATGGGGTCAATTATGGAAGAGTTCAAACCATTTCTAATTTCTAGCAACAATAAAAGAATTTATTTTCTCTTCCCAGCTTGGCATCCTCTTGCATGGATCCTAAAATATGGTCCAGTCAACAACAGCACGTGGCTTGATTCGTTGCACAAATAATTTGTCCCCCTGTGTTTTACACCTGTATTTTTTTGCTGCCTTTACTCTTGTGAGTAACCTTTGGTATCTTTTTCTGTTTTACTCTAGGTCAACGGGAAGGACCTCTCCAAGGCCACTCATGAAGAAGCGGTGGAAGCTTTTCGCAATGCCAAGGAGCCAATAGTAGTTCAAGTTTTGCGACGAGCCCCAATTAGCAAAGCTCATAGTAGCTCTCAGGATGTTCGGTTTGCAGATGCGAGCACTCAGACTGACATCACTTTCGAGCATATTATGGCTCTGGCCAAACTAAGGCCTTCCACACCACCAGTTCCTGATATCTGCCCTTTTCTACTTTCAGACAGGTATGGTTTATCTTCTCTTGAGTATATTTACCTGTGGGATTGAGGCTCTGCAGTGATAGGCTTGTAGCCTTCTCTTGAAAAAGTGTCAGGAAGACTAAAAATAAAATTCTAAGTGTTGTTGTTAACTACTATCCCATTCAGTCTTCACTGATGGTTTTCCTAAACTCTGCTCAGGGATTAGAGCTACAGGAAGAAATCTTGGCCGAGTTTACTATGTGTTCATGTGTTTGTTCATCCAAAGCTAAGACCTAGTCAAGAAGAAAAACACTTCTGTGTTTCAAAGTACCAAAAAGGCTTCCTCAAACCTAGAAAAAGCTGTCTTGTTGCTTTCTTTTCCTTTCAATTTCTTACCAGAAAATGAAGGAAATAAATGATTTAATTTAAAGGTCCCCTTATCAAAACAAAAACAAATCCAAAAATATAGATATCCAAAGTACAATTTCACCTGCCATATGGCAAATGTTATAAATTAAATTATCCCTCAGTTGAAATCTTTGAAACTGAATTGAATGCAAACACCAGCAGGTGGTGCACACACAAAAATAGGGTGTAGGCTTCTTCCTCTTTGGACTCCACCTCACAAGTAACATCATCTAGTGGTTGACTCTTGTCCTCTCTCTGTAGCTAGCTAAACTATGATAGCCCTAGAGTTTTCCACTGACTTTCTGGCATGTCATGCATCTCTGCAGAACTGATGCTAATGGAGAACATACCACTTCATTTTTAGAAGTTCTAGGTAAGTTGGGTAGATAATTATCTTGGAGAACTTGCCAGCCAAATGCTGGATTGAGCCTACCACTTACTGCTGCACAGCTAGGAATGTGCTATGTTTACATTTTTGAGATGTTACTGGATATTACTAAACTGTGTGCTACTGTGATTGAAGTTCCCATGCCCCCTGCATGGGGAAAAGTTTTCTACCTCTGCTAAGATAGATCCACACTGGGTACTGTGTGGTTGTGATCCAGTCTTGGATCTAAGGCCAAGAACATTGTAAGGACCTCATTCTTGGTGCTCTAAGCCCATTTAACAGTGCAGTTTACTAGCATTTTTAAGTGTGCAGTTGCTCAAATGCACTTAATGACCCTGTTATCACTATAGAGAATAGGATAATGCAGGTTGTTTTATGCGAGTTCTTGAACAATTTGTGAGCCTGATATGGGTTGTAGATTGTGGATATTGAAGACTTTATAACCGGATAATTAATGAGTTGCCCTTGTCCATGATGCAGCATGTGAATCTGGACTTAGTTACCCTTATAAGCATCAGGAATCCCAAATTGGCACAATTAAGCAGTTTGGCCCAAACGCACCCTTTTGAGAAATCACCCTGTGTAAATCTGATAAAAGATGAACCCAGAAAAATGAACTCAGTCAGAGTATGAGCTTTTGAAAAGAAGACAGCCCATGCCACTTCTTGGTACAGTTCCTTTCAGGCTGTCAGGACATTCAGAGTAGAATTCCAGAGATGAGAAGAGAAGTGGGGGGGCTTTATCACTTTTTAATTTTAAAAGACTATTGTCTGATCTACTGTTATTGTACTGCTTTGTTCCACATAGCTGCCATTCTCTTCACCCAGTGGAGCATGAATTTTATGAAGGTAATGAGTATCTTTCCAGCCTGCCTGCTGATGCAGATAGAGCAGAGGACTTTGAGTATGAGGTAAGATCACTGGCACTCTGCAGCCTCTCTTTCTGTTATTACAGATACGGTATTTGCACAGCTGCTATCATGGTCCTATGAGAAATATAAGAATGGGAATACTTCTTTAAAAATTGTCACCAAGGGCCATTTTATTTTATACCTGTGTAATACCATAGGCTTTACTAGGGTTAGGCTGCACATGTGAAATGTGAAAGCAGAATTCTGCAGTGGATGGCTACATACAAGTCTGGGCGGCTTACTAAACATGTCCCCTCTTTATCCAGTGAAGTCTGTAATTCAGACACTTTGCTTTTGCAGTTTTAACACTTTAAAGCAAGCTTTTCCAAAATTAAAAATGGCAACTGGAAGCTTAATTACCTTTTTGGTTTTTTTCCTAATTTTAAGAATTAATTGGTTTGGTGTCTCATGGATTAGGGATTGGTCTTTCAGATACTCAGGTCTGTACTTATCTGTTTGTAAGATCAGGCAACAACTTTGAAAATGAATATAATTTCTATTACTCGCTCTTTGATATATGATATTGTAAGTATTGCAATTGCAAGAAATTGTGCTCTGTACCACAAATCTCCCTTTGCTGTTAATGTGTTGTACTCTCTAGTGACAGGACTGGATGTGTTTCTAAGTCACTGAAAAATCATTATGTGGGGCTTCCCAAAATGATAACGTGATTGGCAATGTTGTTCTTCATTAGATTTTCATTTCAATATCTAAATAGTCTTCTTGTCAGCCAGTCATTAGCTTTTCTTGCTTTCCACTATCATCCAGTAACAAAATTAGGGATAGGCATAAGAAGCAGATGGTTCTTTTTATTATTAAACAGTGCTGTGTCTTTGCTTAAGTTCAAGTTACTGTATTTTAAATAAGAGTGATCGTAAATAATTAAATATCTTTAATGCAAGATTAAAAATATCCTCTCCTCCTGTTTGCTCTACCATAAGACACCTTTTTAAAGGTTTAATATAACAGGTTGACATTTGGAAATTAAATGAATGGCAAAAGCTTTGGCAAACATACAATGTGTTCACTTCTGTCGTGTCTTTAGCAGCTAAAACGCTCTGTTGCAAGCTCAGCCTATTGTTCTTTTCTTCTAGCAGCCTGGGCAATCTGAAATTCTTCCCCGGGAAGCATGAAAATGAAATAACATCTACTTAGTGAATCTCTGTCAAAACAAGCAAACTTTTATTTGAACTTCTCAAAAAATCATTGCTAGGGATTAGTGAAATCATTATTTCTTCCCAGTTGAGTTTTGGTGTGATACCTCAAAGCACAAGAGTCTCAGAGCTTAAGTTATGTTTTGAATTCCCATGTATAATATAATATTAGATTTCTCTGTCGGCTGGGTTTTTTTATGGTGCTTCTTCTTTAAATGTAATAGAAACTATTTTTCCAGTAATATTTAAATAAATTTGTAAAGAAAGCATCTAGAAAGAATATTTTTTAAAAGGGTTAGATGAAAATAAAATTCATTATTTAATCAGAATATAAGACATATTAAAATATTAGCAGTTTTTAAAGAGTCTTCCTGGTGGAATCAAGTCCTCTTTATGACCATTGTTAATTCCTAATAATAGCTGGCATAAGTATTATGACAATGGCAAATGCTTTGGCAGGTTCTCAGTTGCCTGTAATCTCTACTAATCACACCATCATAGTAATTAATTTCCTGTCAGCTGTGATTCAGTTGCCCAAGGCAAATTCACTGAGTGACTGAAATAAAGTGTTTCATGTGAAATTTAAATAGGCAAGGAAATGCCTAGCTTCCTTTGAGAAGAACGCTTTCTACTAAATATGAAAGTTTTGAAGGAGAAACAAGCACATCTTAGAGCCTTTTTAACTAGCAGAGCTCTAAATGTAAAAGACATTCCCAAAATTTAGCCCGTATGGTAATATTACGATTTATGTTACTCATTGGTTGTATTATCTGTTATTTCAGATCCTTACAAGATGTTATTAAGCTCCCTTGACATAATTTTGTAGCTGCAAAAATTGAGAGCCTTATCCCGAGAGATACATATTCCATGCAAAAAGAAGGCTCATAAAGGACAAAGTCAAAAGAGCTGCCGTTGCCAATCCATGGGAGAAGCAGCAGTACAGTGAGTGGAGCAGAGGCTATGGTGCAGTGCTGTCAAGGTCTCCACAACAGTATTGGCTTAGATGTATGCTGCTGTGGCTACTCAGTCCCACTCTTGCCCGGCTGTTTCCTGGCCACTCAGTTATGCCAACGTTACTTTTTGTGAAACAGATGTGACATGTAATCCGATATTTTTTTAAAATAGCTTTTCAGAAGGGGTGTTTTTAACCTAGCCCAGCTGCTAGATCTAATTTCCAGCACAGCTCTACAAGTTTCTGTGCTATGGCAGCAGCATCAGAGAAGGCAAAAATGCTCAAGCACTTGGGAAGGAAACAAACTTATAAAACCAGCATTATTCCATCAACCATCTAAGGGTGAAAGGAACGAGAAGAGAGGGTTCAGAAGGTCTGCTCATGCCACCCTGCAGGCTGGATGAAAGAAGCACAGAGCATTCTTTATCTCCCACTATTTGATTTCTCCTGTGTTTAGGGAAAAGAGGTTTATTGTTATTACTGTGCTTTCTGTAAAAAGAGAATTGTATCAGTGCTCCCTGATTTTATCATTGATTTTTTCTTTGGAACAACTTTCTGGTCTGAACCTTAGTTAATCACACACAGCAAAAAACCTACCTGGTGTCAGGAATATGGTCCAGTTTCCAAACTGCACGTGAGCATTCTCATTGTACTGAAATTATACAGATAAGCAGCTCACAGGTCTCCATGGCAAACTTAATAATTTTTAAATTAATTCAGAGGCAAACCTGGAGATTTCAGGAAGTAATTGAAACAAGATAGTGAGCAGAAAAAGAACCAGGGCAGCATCGTTATTTCCTAGAAATGGTTTGTATGTAAAGAATGCATCAGTTCTGAGACACAAATGCAAACTACAAATTAGGAAACAAGGAAGTAAGATGACTAGCAACTGAGTTACTGTAAACAAGAATGTTTTCCAAGAAAGAAAATGTCCTGGAAAGCTTTGATCAGCTTGGAATTTACTTACAGATATGTGCTGATGTTTAAGTACCTGAATTACCACCATAAGAAACAAACAGGAGGATCACATATGATAGACAGCACAGGGGATATGAGGTTATACTTGCCAGTGGATTTGGTAGAATTAGATGCTTACAAGACTCTTCTATTCCATTTCTAAACTAGAAAAACCCAGTGGGTAGTGCTCAGATTGTCGCACCGTAACAAACTCAAGTTTAAGCCAATTGTCTTGGAAGGATGAACTCCCTGGAAGGCTCATTAGGCTCCATCAGTACTATACTTTAAGCAAATGGCTGGGAAGATGATGAAGCTGGAAGATTGCTGATAGCCAACTTGAGCATCCTTATGTTGCTGCTGCAAAATGTGTCTTAAAACAAATCTGAATTGTTGGTAGATACTGAACTGGGGTCAGAGCCAGCATCAGCCAGTGTTGGCAAGAAAGAGATCAAAAGATTTGTAATTCTAGCATAGCCAGATACCCATGAGGACTTTTCAGATAAAGCAGAAATTGACTGATTTGTAAGTGCTCATTTGGACTTGCAGTCAGTATCATGAAGGAGAGCCAAAAATATTCAGGACAAACCCATGCAGACTGGCTGTGAGTGGCTATTGTGCTGCAGGAATTTACATCACAGGATATTAGAATATACTTCACACTCTCTGGTACCAATGAAGCGAAGGGACTAAAAGCATCACAACCCCTAGTAAGTCTGTGATAAGCATGGCTCTAAAATTTGTCCTTGTGAGAAGAGCAGAGGATATTGGCACTGGAGAGGTGTAAATAAGCTAATGGATGTGCACTTCTTTAATAATACTATAACATTTTAATAATAACTATTTAATAATAACTAATAACATTTCTGAACCTACTATTCAGGAGAGAGAAGCATCATATACTTGATTTGGAACTTGTACAGGAATTGGGGGGACAAAGTCGCTTAAATGGTGGAACAGTGAAAAAATAGGTTCAAAAACCCTAAAGAATGTTGTAAAGACAAAGCTGGACAAAAGAATGCATTGCTGATATCTAGCCCTACATATTCAGTCTGAGGAGACTGCCTTTCAAGAAGAGGGACAGAAGAAAATATGATGTTACAAGCAGGCACCAGCAGGTAGCGTTATTTAGTCAACAGGTCCTTATCAAAGGGCAGAGACCTTCTTATCATCTTTGTACTGAAGTAGCTTTTGAGCTAAAGCAAACGAGGAAGTGATTGCTTTCTGCTGTGAGAGCCAGTATCTCTGGGGAATTACAGATTTTAAAATCTCATATATCTGAAACAGGAAAAGATTCTTATTTCTACCTGAATGTTTCTTACAAACAGCAAAAGGAGACAACTTTGAGAAGGAATAGGAGTGGGTCGGGGTAACTTGCTGTTACCTATATGAGGAAGAGTAGGCTGAAGTTTGCTCTCAGAATTGAGCGGGAGTTTTTTGGAGGAAGTTTGGGTGTTAGATGATGTGGATGTGCAAGGGAGACCAGCAAAATTACCTGAAGAACTTTCCAGCTCTGATTGTTCTCTGCTTTAGGCAAAGACACAAGTGATTGCTTCAGTATGATGACATAGCTTGCAGGAGCCTGTAAAACCACATCAACAGTCCACCATGCCAGGATTATCATGTTCAGAGTGAAAAAGGCAGAACAACAGCCATTGTGTTAGTCTGCCTGTGTCTGATGACTCCAGTTTTAATGCATGCAAATACTAGTGCTGACAGATTGGGGCAATATTAAGACCAGTACCTAGAAGAAGTTGCTAAGGGTTGAGTTGACGCTGTGTGATATTATGAGGTACTCTGATGCTCTTCACTTAAGGTCTTAGAAACCACTGAGCTTCATTTTACTTTTTTTCTCAGAAGGTTAGTGCATTTCACTAAATCAACAGACAACCACATGAGGCACGTGCAGGTGAAATCTTTCTGTGGTCAGTTATTATGAAGCCTTCTGTGTCCAGACAATCAGATCAGAGGTCCTGCAGGAAACAGCAGCCACAACAGTATGTTGAGAAAAAGCCATGCAAGCTTTTTCCCACCTGATGCATCTGTGAAACTTGGAATGTGAGCTCGAAATATACACCTGTTGTTTTGATTCCTCCTATGCTCTGGAAAATAGGACTTCTGGAAATTAGAGGATTCATATGCAAATTGCTTTACTCCATCATCAGTAGCTCCTCATAAGCAGAGCAACCCTCTGAGGATTGATTAATACCTCAGTGAAAAAATGAATACTTCTTAAGTTCCTGTTCTGCTTTGTAGACTCAAGGGACAAATTTTCAGTCAGAATAAGGAAATAAATGTGTGTGTATGCCTGTTGAATGTAAGCACTAATTTATGGTTGTGCACAGCCATTTATTTAGATGTTTTGATAAGTATTTGCACTCATAAATCTGTTAACTGTAAATGTAGATTAGTCCTTGAAGTTTACCACTGCCTTGATCCAAACCCACTGAAATTGCTAAGGTTTCTTATTGGCCTGAGCATTTCTGGATCAGATGCTGTCAGCTGTTTTTAGAAATGACTAAAAATGGACCTTGAAGAGAGAAAAGGTAGAAAACTTTGGGAATTGTCCATGAGTAAATTTTTGTGTAGACCACTTCTCACTGAATTCTTAAAACTTCCAGGGAGGAGGATTTTATCTTTGTTTCTCTTGTCGTATCTGAGCATTGCAGTGGTTTACTCTTCCAGTAACACTCATCCCATCATAATGAGGGAATGTATTTCAGGAGCCAATTCAAATTGCCCATTTCAGTGACATAACACTTTTTAAGTGGTCGATTTTATTGTTATTTTTCTCCTTAGAACAAAATAAGGAGTAATTTTGTTCAGATCAGCAGTCAGAGTGAGGCTATTTCTCCGAAGAAAGTTACTTGAACACAGAAGTATTTGTGGGTTGAGGCCCTCACAGGCCACTAAAGTGTGGTCTCTGGTGACTTTTTGAGAGGCCCACCACTGCTGTAAATGGCCAGGAGAGACCTGCCTGCCCATGAATTCAAATTTAAGGCCTTTTCAACACATGGATTATTTAACCAGTAAACCAAACAGATCTGTCTATCTTGTAAATACATATTTAGGGCCTTCTTAACATGAGGATTGCTGAGCTGATCGCCTGTAACAGCTCCCTTCAGAGCTGTGATAGCCTCCAAACACCCCTAGGCAAGCATTACAGGCACTTGCAGCAATACAGTTGGAGCTTCTGCTTCAATTGCTAACACCTGAATAAACAGTTTGTATGGAAACAGATTCTGTGCACACATTGCCAGCGCTTCTGGTCGCTGCAGTCAGGCTCTTTTGTTTTGTTACCTGACGAGTATTTCTGTATAACAAAGCTAACTCAAAAGATGGGTGTGCAACCATCAAAATGGAAAATGGGTCTTAGATAAGAGTTTTCTAGAGATTCCTTACATGTAGCATGGAATTTCTCTGCACAGCTGTTACTTTTTTTTTATTTAATAGTATAAAGGGGTGAGAGAGAGAGAGAGAAAATTTTGTATTTGATGTGACTGAGCTGGAGTTAATTTTCCCCACAGCAGCCGTCCCACTGCTGTGCTTTGCACTGAGAGCTGGAAAGGTGCTGATAACACACTCG
>WTSP01012991.1:90783-124383 GCA_025331215.1 Actenoides lindsayi
TGAGAGCTGGAAAGGTGCTGATAACACACTCGTGTTGTGAGTACTGCTGGGCAGGGCTCGCACAGCACCAAGGCTGGGTTTTTTCAACATTCCCCCTGCAGTGGGATGGGGTGGACAAGATCTTGGGAGGGGACATGACTGGGACAACTGACCAAAGGAAAGGGATGTTCCATACCGTATGACATCAGATGAACTATAAAAGCCTGGAAAAGGGGGGGGGGGGGGATGACGATGACATCGGCTTGTCCCCCAGAGCAACTGCTACACGTTTGGAGCCCTGCTTCCCAAAAAGGGCCAGACATAGCCTGCTAATGGGAAGTAGAGAATAAATCAGTTTTCCTTTGCTTCCATGTGCAGCATTGCTTTGCTTCTTCATTAATCTGCTCTTGTCTTAGTCCATGAGTTTCATCTTCCCCCCCCCCCCCAGTCCAGCTGAGGGGGGGAGGTGATAGAACAGCTTAGTGGGCACCTAGCATCCAGCCAAGGTCAAACCACCACAAGTGGGATCACTCAAGCCAAGTTCCAACCATGTTCAGGTAGGATGACAGAGACGTGGAGGGGCAGAACCACTGTAATACCTCTGTGACTTGCTAGCAGGTTGTGCTTGTTTCTCCTGTATTTGCTGCTGTGATCAGACTCTTTTTTTCCCTCAACTTCTTAAAACTTGAGATGGATCAAAGAAGACTGTTTAGCAAATAAAAGGCAGGTTTCAAATTCAGCAACCACTAGATGTAATTTAAAAGACAAGTCTTCAAGAAGTAAGAATCCTAATAGAGATATGGGTGTTGCAGTGTAGAAGGAGCTGAAATGATGGACAAGGTTGTGTCTTTCCATTGTCATCAAACCTGACTGATGTGGTAAGGGGAATGTGAAAAGGCTGGTGGGCAAGCATGGTGTAGATTTTCAGTGAAGAAACAGATACTTTTCACCATGTGCCTTACCTTATGCGGGTGATGTTGTGGTGGAGTGACTAATGTGACAGTGCAAAGTGGGCTTAGGCAAACTGGGACATGCTGTTTTATGATTGTTTTCTGACCATGAATTCATAACTGCCTAGAAGTTATGGCTGAATCGTGGATGTGCCATGGTTCAGAGACATTTTACTGACACCGTTTTTCTGATTTTATGTGGCAATTCTTAATATTATATAGTATCTGCTCTTAAGAAGTATCATGAAGGAAGTGAATAGGTATGTGTGTGTCTGTGATCTGTGGTCTTGGTTGCTTATGAGAGTCTTTGTGGTTTGTGGGGTCTTGGGGTAGGGTTTTTTTTCCATTCCTACCTGTGATATAATAGAAATCCAGAGGAAAAAAAAAAAAAGGACTGTATTTTAAAGCTATTGTTTGAAAAGCTTGCGAGGAAGTCTCCTGTACAAGTAAATAGATTTTTCGAGTTGTTTCAGTTGAACCCAAGAGAACACGACAATGACTAGGACTTCTAAAACACTTCCTTCAGGTTTTCTCATTTTAACTAAAAAGGAGTTCTGAGCTGCTAACATCTGGCCTGTGATCCAGATGGCTGTCACTATAAACTAAGCATGGAAAAGATCCCTGTTAAAATGGAGAAGTTGGACTGAAATATTTTTTCCTGTAATTCTTTGAATAAGACTGTGTAATAATTAGAACACTCTTTTAACATGCATTTGGCATACTGTAGCACAAGATTATCTATTTCACTGGCATTTTTGTTTTTAAAACTCCTGGGGGTTTGAGTCAGCATAATTTACACACAGGTAATAATAAATATGTAATTTCTTCCTAACTGTGGCCAACTGGACACTGCAAATGAGCAAAGGAGTGGTAAAACAAAGTCCTTTTTTATCTGTTTTTTAAGAAATGAAGTCACTTTTCAAGTATAAATTAATTAAACTTAACACCATTCCTCTGAGGTTCTTCAGTGTTATTATGTCCTGTATTGCTACAGGAATTCACAAGCTGGTGAACTAAGGACAGGCATATTGAGTGGCTTGCCAAGTCAGTCAGTGACAGAACTGGCAGTAAAACCCAGGAGCCTTTACTTGTAATGCATCTCTTTTTTGCCCATTAAATCACTCTTCTTCCTTGCTAGTCATTGAATCATTTAGATGGAAGACGATGTCAAGGTAGTTTCTGCCACAGCTGTTTGTTAATTTTGAGTGTTACTGCATGTCATGACAAAATTCTGACATTCAAAGCAGATGAAGTTGCTGTCATGTCACCTCCCCTAAGTAATGACTATCCCAATTTAAGGATTTGAATTGTGTCCACAACTACAGAGGATCATGAGAGAGTGGGGAGAAGAATGCACAAAATTGACATGGGCAAATTTATCAGAGTTATTACCATTTATTGTGTTTTAAAACAGGAGGAAACTATATCAAGTCAGTGATATTCATTCTGTTTCATGATTTCATAAAACAAACACAGGGTTATTCCACACTTCACCTGAAAGATAATAAAAATTCTTTCTTGCTGTCAGAGCTTATGCTTTTCCAGGAAAATGAAGAAAAGTGAGCATAGTTCAGCAGTACTTTATTGTTGGGCAACATTTCAACATATGGTATGTGTTTTTCACTAAGCGGAGGAAGAGACGGGTGCTGGCAGTATTTTCATGTTTGTGAAAATCTGTGGATTATAAATCTTCTGTTTTGAAGAAATCCTTTGTTTAGACTTCTATATCACGTACCTCCACACATGCTTTACAGTGAAAATATTTCTAAAGGTTTTATTAATCCTATTTTTCTTATGTCCTCTGTTTGAAAGACCATGTAACCTGTCTTGGAGACATTGAATCTGCAGACAAAAGATGGGAGAAAATAATTTATTTTACATATTCTTTTTAAAAATAGCTTAAGTCATGTTAACCAGGTTATTATAATGTCATGATTTAAAATCTTAGTATCCTAGGAAATTGAAGAGCACAGGAAGCAAGGGCCAAATCCCCCTAGCAAGAGGGAACCTTTTACAAGAAAATGGACTTTAAACAAGGTTTCAATATTATGTGTACTGGGCCTTCAGAGGAGAAATCAAAAAAACAGGAGTGGTCTTTTCTCTGGAAGCTTGCTTTTTTATTTAATGAGGCAGCTCTTCAGAGAGAATGTGATCGTCATTCCTGGAGGGCATGGTTTGGTGAGCAGGAATACAGGTGAAACTGCATTGTGCATCAAAAAGGCAGATGATGGGTTTGGTTTGTATTTCATCTCATGATTTCATCAATCTGTACAAGTGTGTGTTTGGGGGTGGAGGACATCTTGATGTGCAACAGAAGTTTGAACAGCTGAAACTCAGCATGGATATCGTGCCCATAGATCTCATTTTGGTGCCAGGAAAACAAAAATATATTTTAAAAGTCATTGCCTATTGCTTCATGCGCTTGATTTATAGGCACGTGTATGTGATTAAAATTTGCATATTTTAACTATACATATTTTAATATGTACATATCTCAAAGTAAACAAGAGCATGGATAGTGAGAAATTTTAGCTTAGTGCTTTATATGAATTTCTATTTTTATAGGCTCAACTTTAAATTTATTTTTTTCATGGTACTTTGCCTTTACTGTGTCTGAAAAGAATAAACTGGATTACAGTGAGGTGTACTTCTCACAGCTGTCTAAAACTGAAAAATTACATTTTCAATTTGATTTTAATTAATATAACAAAACAGCCTTCACACAGTTGTAGATCAAGGCTGTCCAAATGTGTGAAATTGTAACTGTTTAGGAGTTTGAATCTACAGCTTCATGTTCTGCTGTCCAGATAAATACTCACTGCAGCAGATGTTGGCACATCTGTTATGCCTCCCCATTTCGATTGGCTGCCTGGGTGTTTAGAAAGTGCTGATGAGGCAGATAAATCTTCTGACACGTCTCAGGCCCAAAGCAGACAGACAGCAGTAATAATGATACGTACAGAGCCAAGTGCTGGGCAGTAACATTCTGAAATACAGCAAATATAAAGTGTGATTTTTACCTGCAATAGGTGAGATTTATTGTAAAATGTAAAAGCCAAGTGATTCTCAGCCGATTGGAACTGCAGCTATTTGTGTATCTAAGGTTAGTGTGGACAAAATAAGCAATCCTGTGGTTTAGAAAGAGCTCTTCATGGATCCTATGGCTTAGAAGGGGCTCTTTAATATAAGAACTGGGAATCAGGTTTAGAAAAAGCTGCAGCATGTGTGTTTTTTGGAAGAGGAATAACTATCTTCTGTGGGCTTGGAGTTTCTGATCTTATCGGAACTCTTACTTTCAACAGTTTTTCTTTTACCCTTGGTATATTTTTGTACCATTAGAGTCAGAAAAACTCCAGACATTGGGGTCTTTCTCTGAGAAGGTTCCATCCTTGGAAGTTTGTAAGACCAGGCTGGATGGGGCTCTGAGCAACCTGATCTAGTGGGAGGTGTCCCTGCCCATGGCAGGGGGCTTGGAACTACATGATTTTTAAGGCCCCTTCCAACCCTGACAATTCTGTGATTCTATGATTCTGTATATCGAAGAGGACACGGACAGAGAAGGATATATCTGACAGTCTCAAGTGCAGAAACTAGTTTACAAGTACTGAGAGCTTTTGCAGGTATGGGATCCCTTCCAGACCTTAATCTCCAACAAAATGAATGGCAAACGGAAATGTAGAAGTCACTGTAAAGATTTTAGTACTGGTGTCATTTGCTCATATGGTCTCATTCCCTTCAGTATACATCACCACTAACTTTTCCTTTCAGGTTCTTTTCAAGTACCGCTATTTGAGGCAAGTCCAGAAATTACCTCAATTTCTATTGTAGAGGGGAAAAGAAGTAGATGCTGATATAGCTGATGTAATTATAGTTGCTTATCTTTTATAGTATACAGTCTACAAAGTCTCTGGACAACTCTTCCAGTGTTTGACTGCCCTTGTGGCAAGAAGCATTTCCCTAAATACCTGATTGGAATTTCCTAAGTAGCAACTTGTGTCTGTTGTCTCGTGTGCCTGTTACAGTGTACCTCCGGGAAGAGTCTGGTTCTCACCTTTCTGAACCCTTGCATTTGGTACTTGAAGGAAAGCAATAAGATCTCTTCAAAAGGCTAAACAAGTGCAGTTCTCCCAACCTCCTCTCACAGGAGATGTGCTCCAGCCCACTAATTAGTTAATGGACTTTTAGCTGCACATGGAGTGCTGTATTCCTACCTGATAACCCAGAGAAGATCCATTCTAGCTTTTTATGTCAAAGCCATTTTCATTACAAAGCAAATCAGGGAGCAAATTCTGGAAAGCCCCCAAACAAACAAAAAACAACAACAATAACAAAGGACTAGTAAAGTTTGAGAGATTTCTCCCCACCGTGCCTTAAATGGCTTAGACCAGTGATACTTTAGTTGTATCTCTTATTTTTTAATGTTGAAAGCCAAAGAATTTCAATATCGGGGTCAGAATAAGAGCTTTGATGAAAAATCACGGGTTTTCTCTTCAAATAGATATAGTAACACATCTCTTTCTGTTATTTTCTGTCAAAGCTGTCCAAAAGCAGAGGACTCCTTTGGAATATAGAGGCTGTGAGCCAATGTGACAGTTCAGTATATTCACACACACTGTACAGTGAAATAGTTACTACTCCAGAGTGCTTATCTCATTTTAACATAAGGTTTGGTTTCTGCCTTGTCTGTGCTATTCCCACTTACTTTGTTCAGTGAGAAGGAAGTGAGAATATAGAATCTAAGATTAGTGAAAAGGGAACCCTTCACTGCATATCATCAGCTAGTTAGTTATGCTTTAAACTCTTCTCCTTCATTGCAACTTCACACCTACACTGAGTGAAAGACCAAAAGTGAGGACCAAAGCTGACTGCTGAGGAATACTATACATAAGCAGCTCATCATGGATCTCTCTGCTCAGAAAGCAAGAGTTCATGGTTTTCTCAAGTGTAGAACATACCAGAAGGGATGTTGGGTCTCAAGGAAGTTAAAACATATATGCATCTATAGCATAGGAAAATATATGTATGTAGTTAATTTCTTCTAATAATCTATCATTCATATGCACCATGAGGAAGGAACAAAAATAAAGACAATGAATAGGGAGGGGTAGAATTTGGAAGACAAGCAAGACCATGACTTGTTTGAAATAACAAAGTATGCTGAGGACGTTTTACTTTCCACTAAGTGTGATCATCCAGACAATAGAGAAAAAATGTGGTTTAAATAATGTTTAGAATACTTTATGTTTGATACTTCCCATAGGGTTGATTTTTGGATTTATCTTTTTGCCAGGGAACTGAAAATTTGGTATTATGCCTGCTAGCTAAGGGAGAAAACTCAGGTTTGAGTGGATGTTTGTGACTTCCTGGAGGATATACTGTCAGCTCTTGAGCCTTTTGCACCCAGGAATCCTGTGATCTGTAAAGGATTTTTTTTCCCCTCTAACTTCTTTATGAGGTACACTCACTGTAACGTCTACTGTGTGTCTTTAAGCTCAAGGCTTACAATACCCTTTAAAAGCAAGTCAGAAAGGCCACACCAAGCCTGCAATGCTTGCAGAATTAAAGTGGCATTTATCTCATACCCATATGCTTAGACCCTACCTCCCACTGAAACGCTAAATTTGTTCGTAGTGCAGTGATCAGAGGTTTCTCACATTCATAGTCCAGCTCCATCGTTCATCCAGCCCAACCCGTTCCCCCATCTGCTCCGTGACTGCTCTCCACCCCCTCCCTGGTCCTCACCCATTGGGAGTCTCAGCTGACACTCCCTCCTCCCACTCACAGCCATTAGACTGTTACTGATCATCGCACATCTAACTGCTGACTATGCACTGGCAGTCTTGCTGTGCCTTAAGTTACTCCATGGTTTGATTTCCTACATAGAAGTGTAGTGTGCACAAACAACTTTCTCTCCAGAGCTGCAGGGAGTGAGTGAATTCCCATATCCAGTGGAGCTTTTTTATTATCAAAGGATTTGTCAGCTACAGGACCAAATTCTGCTCCTATAGTTGCAAGATGATATTTTATTAATAGGTGCCTATATATCAGCGTATTAATTCATTAATTCTGGTTTTTCTGCTACTACTTTTTTTTTTTTTTTTTTTTTTTTTTTGACACTGGTATCATTGTCTACAGCATCCTGCTGTCCCAAAGCATTCTTTGTCTGGACACAAAGCAGCATGTGGATCTAAGTGTAGCTATAAAGCAGGGATCAGCAGGAAAGTGATTTTAAGTATTTCTCATTTTATGTTGTATTTGCTTTTGGATTATGTATTTCAGAAATGCTTGCTGATATTTTTCCTTTCTGCTTTGATGTAAACAAATCTTGTGTCAGAGATTCTTAAATCTAAACCAGACTTTAAAAAATGAGGATTAAATGAGACTAGCCTATAAGGTAGAGCCCCCACCCTTTGGACAGAGCATTGTTTTTCCCCACCATGTGGAATGGAGATAACCCTCTGTTTCTTTGTGGTAAGCTACCAACCAAATCCATTCTGGCAAATCTGACACCCAATGTGATTTGTCCTTTTCGATGCTGTTTATGAGAAGTCAGGACAGTCTTCTGTCAAAATTGATAAGTGAGAAGACAGTGGGGAATGCAATTTTATTTGTAGCTGCACAGCTGCCTGCAGTTCCAGCTTGTTTACATCTAGGCTGGCTCTGTCTTGCTCCATAGCTTTTCTATTTCCATCCAAATAGCCCCCAAGTACATTGTGGATGTGCCTGTCTATGTAAAATCTTCATAATAGAACATACTGGGAAAAGAACATACTGGGAAAAGGGGGGGTGGGGGGAAGAACGTATTTCACTAGGTTGTTTTCACAACTCAGGAATGTCGGTTATTTTAAAAGTGAAATCTTGAACTCTGCCAAATGTCCTTAGGCATTTACAGAATAGGTTGTAACACTGAACTATAATCTGCTAAACTTACCTTCCATAGTGAAGGGACCGGAGGAGTTAAGAGCTTTGATTTTCTGATGGAAGCATTCTTCTTCCGTTGGAAGTGGGCATTGTTTTTAAATTAAATCCACTACAAGCATTTCAATACAAGTGTATTTGTTGTGTAAAGAAGGCAGTATGACCCTGCAGTGACTTGGGAGGGAGAGAGCAGTTTCACTGCACTCTGTTTGTCACAGAATACTTCTGCTAGGTAGCCTTACAATTAGCCTGTGTTGTGTAGACATTAATGTATTTCCTGAAAAGTCCTTTTGATATGAGAATGTAACCCCTGATGGCATTGGTATGGTTATAAGTTCTAGGAAGCCTTTGTTTGCCTGTGGTATTACTTGCCTTCAGTCTGGCAGTCCCAGAATCCCGAGCAGGTTTGATCTTTTTTTATTGGTACACTTAAGAATGCTGCAGTGATAGACATTTCCTCTGTATAGTCTCTCCTGTGAGCTGTGCCTTTACAGTAGCCCACCTTAAACATGCAGTTATCATGGAGGTAAAGTGAGAGAGGGGTTTTATGTTTGACACTAGCTTATGACAGAGGAACTCTCCTACAAACTGAGAATTCTTGTTTCCGTTTGTCATTTCTCTTTTTGCAGTTATTAATAATTAGTCTCATGCATGGTTTGTCATTAAAAGCTAAAGTCCAGAGATGTCTGTAAATGTCACTGCTCTGGTTCTGTGAATTGTGGGATCATCTGACACTCTGTTTTCTCATTATGTGTATCTTATCACTGTTTTCAAGACTTACAATCATGTTCTTAAATGAATAGTTTGGTGATTGCCAGAGGAGAATCTGCAACGTAACTGATCTGCCTGGCATGCACACAGATAGACACACTCTGTATGTACCTCTATAGTCATACACATAAATATAGACATAAATATACACACACATACTACTTCCCCTCTGTGCACAAAGACACATGCACATGCAAGTAAACTATTAAATATTTCACACCCACCCCAAGATTGAAAATAAAGTATCTACCTTAAAATGGAATGACCTTGTTAAATGTACATTGGAGACACCACAGACTCTCTTCATCTCAACTGAGATAGGTAGCCCACAGGAAAAAAATAATTCATCACATTTAAAGCAGATTGTTGTGATGACTTCTACTGATGCTAGGATTTACATGTCTTTTTTTCTGAGTTTCCTCAAATTACTTCTGGCCACTGCTAAAAGATGTAACTGCTAAACAAAGCCTAGGTAAGAGAGTTGAAGAAATGATTTGTGTACGGTGAAATGTCATACTTATTTGAAAGACCAAGTGTCAGTTTTAAGTCTGTAGTCTTACCCATTGTACATAGCCTGGTCATTTCTATGTGACAGTTACAACTCCTGCTATATAGTACAAATTCAGAGGTGAAATAAATGGTGTTATTAAAGGAAGTCTAAAAATACCATTTATTCTGATGCTGCTGCTTTTTTGTTGCAAACCAAGGCTGCTTTTTGTTCTGATTTACACCCACACTCATTTGCAACATATGCTTTATGTGATGTGTAACACCATTGTCATTACTTCTTAATTTGAGTTGGATTCTTTATAGTAGCTCCACTGTTAGATTGAACTGTTCCTATAAGAAGAGTGAAGGGATAGCTCTGGTTCTCTTTGTATTATTTATTTTTATTTCATAAACAGAATTACTTGCCAATGATGAGGAGTGTGTGGAACTATGAAGATTAAATATTATAGAAGGTAGCAATATAAATGACTGGTGATTTAGCAGACTAGGAAGGGTATATCCTTCCAGTCATGTGGTGGAAGAGGCCAAGAAAGTGAATGTGATTAGTGAGATGCTTCCAGGATGCTCGTCTTTTTGGAGCTCTACCTGATATATGATCTAGGTGCTTACTTCACTACCAGTGACAAGATCAGAACTGCAGAGTTGGGATTACTGAACACAGTTGCAAGGTTGAGAGTGAGCTTTGCTTGGTTTCCATAGTTTGCAGAAACCACTAGCAGCAAGAAGCTGATAAAATTGATCTGACTTTGCAGGACAACCTTCTTAGAGAAAGTGTGAGGAGCAGTCAAAATTTAGCTATGCATTTAAACTGGAGGCTCATCTTGCTATAAAGATGCAAAAAACAAGCTGATACTGAGGAGCTGAATTTTAATTTTAAGGTGCGTGTAATCCCTGTGAGTGGCTGTTTAATTCTTCAGAAGAGCAACACTAGCTCAAATAGATGAAAATTTTTTTCCCAGTTTCACCAATTTATTAAAATAAGTCAGACCTTAATGTACTTTCTCTGTTAATTCCTCATTGAGCTATTCTGTAGGCACTCTGTTCTTGGCCTTTTGTGCTTCATTCATTCAGTTAATCATTCCATCAATTATATCATTAGCAAAATGAACATTAAAACAGCTTCTCAGCTATTACTTCGGGTAAAGGAGAATAGCAAAGAGAAAAGTAACTACTCTTTCCTTCTTTTGTTTTATTATTTTGGATTTATTTTCTCCTTCTACTTAATTTTTATGGTAAATACTACACTCCTTCACCTTGGATCATCAGATATTTGGTGCACTCATTGCATTCAAGAAGCCTTTGTTTCTTCTGAAAGCACAGTCAAGGCTACAACACAAAATAACGACCCTGGCATAAAGACACTGCTTTACAAGTGCTTGTCAAAGAAACTGAGGAAAACAAGGACATAATCATAAAACCTGTCAGCTAAACCTTGGTGTATTTTAGCATTTGCAAACTCAGGTCATCCCAGCTATGAGGCAAATTGTGCAAAGAGTTTGGAGCATTGCTTGATAGTGGTCTGTAAAGGGGTAGAACATAGAGGTGTTTCAGCTCACACCTGGGGTTGTTTCAGAGTATGCATATGGCTCCTTACTTAGTGATGGGCTGTAATTCACTAATTGGTGATAACTGCATTGTTCTGTGTGGCTATGAAAATAACATTTTATTTCTTGTATTTTTTTTCTTGTTGCAATACTTGCAAAATGCAAAAAAAGGAAAAAAAAATTGTGCTATAATATCAACTAATAAAAACTTGTAATCTGATTTTGATCCAAGAGGTTCTACTGATCATCCTATGGTACAGAAAATCAGCTGAACCCAGAAAGACATCCATAGACTGCCTCTCTCTGAATTCTTTTACCTTAGAGCACAGTATGTTACTGTGGGCTTTGTAGGTGGAATTTGTCAGTCACCTTAGAGACTTGAGCTGAGATACAGCTCTTTCATACATTTTAGGATGAAGATAAAGCAAATCTGAGTTGCATTGTTTGTTTCACCACAGAAGGACTTTTGCAGACTGACAGATTGTTATCTTTCTTCTGATGAATCCAGTATGCTGTGTTGACTTCCTTTTCTAAAAGCTATGTGTGTACTTTTGAGTTAGTTGGCTCCTAATTTAAAAACTGGTGATTTCGTACTAAATAGCAAAACTTCCCTTCTCCTTTCTGTTTTGTTGGTTTGGGTTTTTTTTTTTCCCCATTCAGAAGAGCTGTTTGAAGGGGAGAGAGAAGAAAGCATTTGGTTTGGGTTTTACGGGCTGGACTATACTGATATATAAGCAGTGTGAAAAGCTGACATTCTTTTCCTCTAAAGATAATGGAGTTAAATGGGATGAGATAGATGCTAGTTAATGCTAAGAAATGAAATAGTTGACTGTATCATAAACAGAATATGTTTAGGATCCTCTGTCTTGCCATGTCACAAAAATACCAACTCTGAACTATAAATCACAGGTTCTGTTACACTGGAGAGTAACACTAATTAAAATTAATTTGGCATTTGACTACATCTGGATGGTGAGATGATTTTCTCATTGTAATGAGGACTTAAATATTCACTGAAATGATCACACACCGTCCGTTTAGGAAAAATGCTGTTGTGTTTTCATTCTATGCTGTCCCTTCTAATGGTGTTACCAGAGTTCATGAGACCCATTAGTCTGATATACTGTACGGGTGAAGGGAACTCAATAGCTATTACAATTTTGATAGTCTCTCTTGGTCCTTTTAGTGGTGTGCAACAATTCCTATAAAGGTAGATGGGGGATATTGGAAAGATGTAGAGTATTTATAATATTAATACAGTGCCTTTCAAAGACTCTGTAATCATTTATTCTTTTATGTCCTGCTACTCTGGTGGTGTTTGCATTGTTTTCTGCTTATAGATAAGGAAAACAAGTCACGAAAATTAGTATGAGGTGACTCTACCAAACCAGTTACAGTTGAACAGAGAATAGGGACTTAAAGGCAGAAGACTTCTGGAAACCTGCTAAAAGACTGTCTTATTAGGCAAGATCTTACTAATTTTTTTTTCAAAATTATGATGAATTTGAGAAGGTAGAAAAATTTCCTTTCCTTAGTGTAGAGCATCATCCAGGGAAGAATCTCAAACATATACTCAGTAATCTAAAATACACCCAATGTTTTCTCAGAAATTTTACATTTCTTGATCTTGCAGCCAGTTATTTGTATCAATGATACAAGTTCATCCTCTGCCACTTGCAATGGTAGCCTTTTTTTAAGATTTCCTTACTAAAGGTTTCCATTCTGGAAATGGGTCAGTGTGTTTCTGTACAAAAATAAATTTCAAAGGGGATTGGCAAGTTTCTTTGTCATCATAATCTCAGGAGACTCACAGTCCTAGGACATCATATTTGGACATGAGGCAGCCAAGTGTAGAGTTTACCTTTACCATACTATAGAATAATGTTGAATAATTTATTAGCTTTTGTTAGTTACACTGGTCTACAGTACATACAGTAAACTAGTCTCACTGCATTTCACCATCGGTAAGTCATGAGTGGACAAAAACGTAAAATGGACATAGAATGAGATTAAATAATACTATAGCGTCCAATCTATAGTGCCTAAGCCCTTTAGAGCTGGAGCATTGTTTTCCTTCTTAAACCTCCATTGCACTAGAGCAGCCCAGGAGGTACAGTTCCATGGAAAGAAATCAATCAAAGCTTTTGCTAATTCTATTAATATAGTATGTCAAATACAACAAAAATAATATTATCACAGAGAGTGCTAGGGATTCCCTGAACCCTTTTATTCCTCAGCACTTCCTGGTCAAGGGATACATCAGGTCTCAGGTTTATTCTAAGTTTCAAAGCCATCCAGTTGTCTCCAAATACTGGAAGTTCTTGCATGGGCTTTGAGAGTCTCCTACTTTGGGAAGAGGTTAGCTTGCTGTTCATTGCAACTAATTTATATTGAGCTCTAATTTCTTGTTTACCTAATTTCCTACCCATACAAAAATTTCTTCCCAGCACACAAAAGTGTAAGAAGGCAAGAGAAACAAAGGATTGGAAAGATGAGAGGAAGGAGAACAAAGTGGCTGGCTGTATGCATGATTCATACATAGCGAAGTAGACACTTTAATAGGTGGGACTTCCTGCTTACCAGGCAGTAATTTCTTTACAGATTTCTACAGGTGAGATAGCAGGATGCTATCTGTTTTCCAGTGTATGGAGGGAAAATGTGAAAAGTTGAGAGCTCTTTTTGCCCCCAAAAGAATGCTTCAGAATGGTCACTGAAGGGTTTGTGGTCTGTTTTCTAAGAGACCATCAGCTTTACTCTTTGTAATCTAGCTTTTAGTAGAAACACCCACTGTAACTGCAAACTGATGCAAACTTTTACAAGGTCTCCTTTAATAGCCTTGAACCTCTTTTCAGAAATTCTGGAAAGCCAACAGCCTAGTTGATGATATTTATAATCTACTTTTCTACCGTTGAATGAAATTACAGTATTAACCTGGCCTTCCCTCCCCAAAGAGGCAACAGCTCCTTCTTCGGTCTTATGTCTCTTAGACTGACAGCCTATAAACTCGTTTTCCATCATGGAAGTGAATGACAGCCTTTAACTGAGAGCTGGAGGCTACAGCCACTACTCTATCACTTTAGAGGATGACAAGCATAACCAGTCTTCAGTCCTTCAGGAGCATGACCTGCACCTCTTCGCTGCCTTTTCCACATCTGAAGAAATGATCTACCTTGGAAATTTACATCCCAGTCTTTCAAGATAGGGTGGTCCTTATTCTGATTTTCATGTCTATCTTTTAACCTAAAAATCTATGGCAAAACACTTTAGATTATTGCCTTCATGGTGGCAATGCACTGAATTATAGTTCTGCCCACACAGAGAAAAGAAGAAGCAAGTCAAAGATTTAGCAATTTGGCATTGATTTGTATCACTTGGCAGCAGAATACTCTGTGTTGAGAGGCAACTGCCCCCAGAGTGCCCAAAAGATAGCGAGGCTGTCATCTCCCAAGCTCTCCCCTCAGTCCCTCTCCTTTCACCATCTGTCCGTCAGTACACTTCATGAATCTCCAAATATTGTTTCTCACAGATTTTGTTTTAAATGATGAACTTTGAAGACTGTCAGTTCAGTCCCTACATGCACACACACAAAACCCAAAGAGAAAACAACTATGTGTGTGTGTGCGCACATGTGTGCATTTATCTGAAGGGATTTCAGAGAAGGAAATTACATTCTTACCATTTCATTACTGCTGCCAAACTTACAGTTTCTTCTATTAAAGACCAGTTGGGAAAAAGAAAACAACTTAAAAGCATCTGTCACAGAATGCAGTGTCAAATGCATTTGACTGTGATGGTCCAGTTGCTACTCTTCTGTTGAAGTTGTTTTAGATGTTCTTGTTTTACGGAGTTAAAAATCAGACTTGTGGGCTTTTGCTCTGAAAGATGATTTAATATTTTACGCAGTGTTTTTAAATTTTGCAAAGATGTTTTGTCAACCCTGGTTTGTTTGGAAAAAAGTCAGTTATCTTGAATAACTTCTAGTGCAAAGCAAGAGACCTCATCCAACTTCTCCCTCAGGCTGAAAGAGATGTTACTTGAGTATGTGAAAACTCTGTAAAGACTGTAAAACTCTGTAAAGACTGTAAAACATGAAACGTTTTTTGGGCCTTTAACACTAATTATCAGCATCTCAGCCATAGATATCTACAGCTTCTAAGTGGCCACAGCCATGCACCATCATCACTCTACACCCCATGCAGTCATTTAGGAAAGAGGTAGTCCCAAGAGTACCAAGTACAAATCTCAGCTCGATGCTGCTGGGCAGAGAAACAAAAGTTGTGGCAACTCAAGTACTACACGCAGCCAGGGCTGGGGTATCCCAGTCAGAGGATATTAGTCACTGATACTTGTCATCAGTTGGTTCCCAGATACAGTTTTAGCAAACCTCTTGGACTCCCAGGATGGAGCCTTTACGGTCATCCTCATTTTCCTTTGCTCTTTCATGCCCTAAATGGTTTCATTATTCTGCTCATTGAGCCAGCACACTGAAAGGATTCCGTTTGTTTGCAGCCTGAAACATTCATACAGCTTTGTAGTAACATTTTGAGACAAATCAACTGCAAGGTCATTCCCAGCCAAAGAAATTAGGTTGAGAGCAGTCTTTGGGGCCTCTGTCCAGACTCAGCGCGGTGAGTCAGGAGGTTGTGCTGGCAGGACAATGAAAGTCAATGGATTTCAGCTTGTGCACAGCTCCTCATTTGCCTTGATTTAAGGGTCCCAGTCTCAGTCCTTTATGGTGTATTTAGGCTTCCTTATAGGCCTCCAAGGGAACACAAGCTTCTTTATTCCTTAAAAGTATACCTTGTTGCTGTAATTGAAGCCATTTTGTTACTGTAATTTCTCCATAATATTACAGTTCTAGTCAAGTGTTTTTTCCCTCTGGAGGCATCAGTTATTATGGGTTTTGAATAGGCCTCTTTCCAGTACACATGCTTTCACTGCCAATGGCAAAATCAGGTCACTGTAATTCTCTTCCCTACTAAAACAGGGTCCTGTGTTTCTCCTTGCAAAGTTGATGTATAGCATGTACTGGCAACTAATTCCACTTCTTACCATCCTGTTTAAAACTCATGCCATAGTTAAGGAAAACTAAAGAATGCTACAGATTTCATGGTATTTTCTACATTTTCTTAGTTTTTATTAAGACATTGAATGTCCAAAGCCCAGCAAGAGGTATATAGGGTTTATGCAGGTGCTGAACCCCTGTAGATACGTACGTTGGTGAGGGAGCAGGGAGCGAGCCATAGCAATGCACTTTGTGAAAGATGTTCAGCTGAAATGAAGATGGCACAAGGTTCATCAGCTAACTTGTGTGTGTGAACTGAAGGTTTTTCTGTAAGTTGTGGTGTTCCAACACCTGGTCCCCACAGCTGGGTCAGATTTGGCAGTAAGTCCTCACTGCTGTGTGCCCTGTGCCTGCCGGATTAATCTGTGTGACATCTTTGGGGATGGGGAGGAGCAAGCTCTGTATCACAGACGGAGAGCTGAAGTGTGGGTTTATCTTATTCCTATTTTTTGCACAGCCATGAGAAGCAGAAGTTGTTCAGCTCCAAATGTCACCTTTAAATATATAAATTTCTCATTTGCAACCAAGCTAATACTCTGTGTTACTGGATTGATTGTGCTTTATTACAATTATTTGTTTCACAGCATTCAAACCAAGCACAGCTTTGGATTTTTGTGAATGATTCCCCTGTGAAACCCTAAAGATGGTTAACTCAGATGGGTGTGTGTAGTAGTTATCATTGCACCATCTGCCCTAAAATTTTGCACTTTTCATGAGATGCCACTGCTGGGACATCTGGCACTAAAAATATGTTTTCTGCATCATCTCACAATTGAGGAGGATGCCATGGCTGTTCAGCTCCACAGGAGATTCCTTGAAGCATCCTTCTGTTACCTAACAGCTTATGCAGTAAAACTATGACACTAAACTGGCTAGGGAAGGCATTGTGCTATTAATGGAAGGGTACATTTTTGCTCAGTGGCTTGGATTGCCATTAGAATGGAGTGGCACTTGTGTGATGGATTGATTGATTGATATGTAGCCATTCTATCTTATATCCTATAAACCAGTAATTGATATGATAGGACTAAAATTACTATGTAATATACTGTTAGTCAGCTTCTATTATCCAAAAGCGAAAAGAAACCTGCAAAATCATTGCACAGCCATATTTCTCAAAGTTTGGCATATCTTACTGAACTGTTTCTGTATAGCTTGAACCTGCAATGTACTGAGATTTCCTTCTTAATTCACAGAATATGAATGGCCATATGAGTAGGTCATGCAGTATGAGTATGTCCTACAGAATGAGTATGTCAGCAGCTTGGTGCTTCCTTGAATTAAACAAATCTTTTTACCACCCTTAGCAAAAGCCACCATAGAAGCCTATGTGTTTTCTTGTAGGAGGTGGAGCTGTGCCGCATTAGTAGCCAGGAGAAGCTGGGGCTGACTGTCTGTTACAGAACTGATGACGAGGAGGACACAGGGATCTATGTCAGCGAGGTAAGGACATGGCAATGGAGAGGAGCGTGGGAGATGCTCGTGGTGGAAGGCTGAATGTGCCAGGGAACATAAGAGCATGTGCTCTGAGACCAGAGTGCAGAAGTGTTGGCCATCAGCCAACACATGTCACTTTCAATTCATTTAGATTATCAGTTTAAATTATGTTGCCCAAGTAGTGTAATTATTACTAGTGAGCTTCTTTAATGTGAATGCTTTTAACTACAACATTGTAGTTAGGGGAGTAAAAAGCAGTCTGAGCATGGTCTGAATTTTGAAAGAAATCTGCCCTTTTGATGGAAACCAAGCAGAGTGTTTAAGGGGGAAAGCACCTTCTCCACCCCATTCTTGCATTCTACCTCTGCCACAGCCTTGGTAATCACAACAGTGAATAATCATTATTTTATTATTTGTGGGTTTCTTACAGTCATGGTACACACAGACATACCACAGATGGGTGGAGAGAGTAGTTTGGGAGAGGAATATTTCAGAAAGAATAATAATTTCTTTTTTGCCAGACAAAAAAGAGAATGCTGGATACTGAGGTGGGATGAACCCTCAGGTTTTCATTAGCTTCACCAGGAAAACATGGAATCCAGCACATAGCACAGGGTGTTAAGTGTTTCACAGGGTCAGTCCACAAGACTTTCAGGAACACTAGCTCCCTTTGAGTTTCCAGCCATTCGAAGAGGGTTGTTTTTCTGGATAAAGCAGAACTCTTGAGAGTCCAAGATCACTGGCGAGTCCAAGATCACTTGGTGATTATCCTGTGTGAACTGTGTTCCAAACTTGCCACTTTTGTGAGACACATTGAACTCAATTTGGGCATTAGAAAAAGGCTCTTCACTGGGAGGGCAGTTGGTCACTGGAACAGGCTCCCCAGGGAAGTGGTCACAGTTCCAAGCCTGTCAGAGTTCAAAGAGTGCCTGGGCAATGATCTTAATCATATGGTTTAGTTTCAGTTAGCACTGCAAGGGGCAGGGAATTGGACTTGATGATCTTTTCAGGTCCCTTCCAACTTGAGATATTCTCTGATTCTGTGATTCTAAATTCTAAATGAAGCTAATAGACGGAGAGGATCAGCAGAGAGAATTCTCCTATGTATGAGTGAACAAGGATGAAGGCAAGATTGCACATTCACAGGCCAGCAGCAATGTCAAAGAAGCTGAAAAACACAGCCTTGGAACAAGAATGAGGAATTAATATAGAACTACTCAAAAATAAGTCTTCCACCAGTTGTTTAAGCGCTGCTGTTAAAGTCTGTCTGACATTACGAGGACAAAGAAAGTGCAAGAATTTCTTAATGCACTCCAGGATTATATCTGAAATGTGCTGTTTTTCCTGCATGGTAGCAATTTCTCAGACCTTTTCAAGTGAATGCAATTATATTGTCTTTTGTACTTGATTAAGCACATCAGAGTAACTTTATTTTATGACAATGCACAGGGAGTAAATAATATCTTAACAGCTGTAGAAGATGTAACCTGCAAACCAAATGCTCAACTCGAATGTTTGATTTTAAAAAACAGCTTATGACATGACAAGGCAAAATAAATTATTTAAGATAACCATCAAGTGAAAGGTGATAGATCAAATTGCCCTGCAATGAACAGTAAGTCATTGCTCAAGGATCAGCTATAGTGACTTTGATAAACTGTTAATGGAGCCCTAAACATCTATTTAGGTTAAACTAACTTAAAACTAACTGACTAAGACCAAGACCGAAATACAGTACCTGTGAGTGATCTATACAGTATAAATCCTTTGGGGGTTTTTGCTGTTTCCTCACAAGCTGCAAAATTGCAAAGGAAGTAACAGACTGATAACTGAGATAATCATTTAACAGTAAGTGTTTCAAGGAAAGAAAAATCAACCTGCTTTTTTCCCATAGACAGGCCCATTTGTACAGAGGTATCAACTGCTGCAGAAGCACCCCAGTCCATAGTGAACTTCCAGAGAAGAGAGACTGTGTCGTTAGTTCTTAGTGCTCTGACAGCTGAAGGTTAATGCCTGATGGTGGCATAGGAAAGTTCTCATCTGAAAATCATATGCTCCCAGCTCTTTCTGCCTTTAGGCTTTTATCTGAAATAAGCTTATATAATTATGTAGAGAACAGCTGAGTTCATATGACTCTAAACGAAACTTGACATCGCCTCTGTAGAGAGTTAAAATTGTACGTTTTCAAACTGTGCAGTTGTGCAGTTGTTATTGTGTCTGGTAAAATTCTTTCCATATTCAGTTACTGGATGTTGTCCTGTGCAGGTTGATCCGAACAGCATTGCTGCCAGAGATGGCCGGATCCGTGAAGGAGACCGCATTTTGCAAGTAAGTGACAATAGACTCTTCCTTAAACTTTTTCTTCAGACAAATGCATAGTGCTGTCTTCTCTGTGGACTGTTAATGAGGGAAGGTAGTTCTCTTTGTTACTGTGATCGATGAGAAAATCCATGTCTGTCTGTTTTTTAACACAATAGCCAGAAGCTAGAGTGAGCGTACTGAAAAATGAGAATGACAAACTCGTTCTGGCTCATGACTTTATGTCCCGTCTCTTTTTTTTTTTTTGCCATATTTATTAGCAAATCTCATTTCCACTATGTTCATCTCAGTGTCAAATTCTAAACAGGGATCCTGCAGATATAAATATCAATGTCAGAGACTTGCTGATCATTCAACAATCACATAAATATGGGTGAAACTCACTTGTGCTGAGCACAGATAGTAAGAGTTTTCATACAAAAAACTGTGCTGTTAGTGAAAGATGAGCGTATTTGAAGAGGATGTTCATTAGGCTTTTGTTAGTATTTTCTTTCCTCCACCCATAAAACATTGCTTTTCTGAGTTCTTTTCTAATTCACCATCTTGCCTTTTTTTCCTCTTCATTTCTATTGATCCACTCCTTTAAAGAGCTGCCCCAAAGGTATGTTTGTGTGATACAGCATAACCCCTGTGGGTGAGGGTGGCTGGCTGCTGGCCCTGGAGGAGGGCAGTGTACCTGTACAGAGAGAGAAGTAGCTAGAATGGTAGTGGTTTCCATTTTCAGCCAGCGGTGAATAGTACATTCCTTTCCCTACTGACAAAATCACAAAACAGCTACCAAAAATCAATGGACTGTAAAGTCTTTGCTATAATCTAGCATTTTGGTTCTGATTCCCTGTCCATTTCCTTTGTATTTTGACCTTTTTTCACTGAAGCCCCAGAAGTAGTTCCTTGTGTGATAAGTCACTTTTCTGTAACTAGTTCTGTAATTGCCCTTCATTAATATAGGCATGTGAGCTTTCAGGTTGTCACAAGATCAGCCTATTCCTTCCTTTCAGTCTTTTCATTTCTGCAGGAAGTGTCTTTACCGAAACCTGTACCTGTATTTCTTACCCTGCTATCAGCTTTGGGAGTCTAGCTAACACAATCGGGTCTATGAGCCGGATTACCAAAGCAGCCCTTCTTTTTGGAGAAGAAATAATAAGTTATATTTTAATGTCAGGGCTCACTCAGGGACTGCTGGTTCATTCTCTTTGTGGTTGAAAATGTGAAAACATTCACAGGATGGATGGTGTTCCCCTCACATAAGAGATGCCACAGTGCAAGGGCAGTGAGCTCCTGGGTGGTAATTGCAGTGGTGGGGCCACATTATGAGATGCAGCTGGAAGTGGAAGTCAGTGCGCTGCCTTCTGTGTCTTTCTATAAAATACCTACTGAAGAAAGCAAACAGGATATAATTATATTTTTAACTTTCAAAACTCAAGAAAAAAAAAAGCTAGTCTGTTTGACTCAGTAGAATCAACTTTCGTTCCTACTCTTGTGTTTCAAAATAAGGAAATAGAGGGTAGGTCCATTTTCTACTCCTTTGTTTTCTTTCTAAAATTTCTGGCTGGAGACCCAACAGGAGTTCAGTCAAATATTCTCCAGTTCCTAATGAAATTCATTTCAATTGTGAGTAAAGACTCCAGGGGTGAGAGAAAAGCGTAGGTAATTCTGCCGTCCTTTTGTAGACTGGAGCATTACTTAAATGTCAGGCCTGATATATAGCTATGAGTTTGATCATTAAAGTTAACACCCAGAGAGTTATGTGGGGTTTACTTTCATATCTGAAAACACATTGACCCTCTATCTATTCTTATTGATGAGATAACTCAGAGAAATAGAAGGTGACAGTGCCATTACGGGGGGATTACACTGAGGCTGGGAGAGAGCTGGATCCCTGAGCTTGGGGGCATTTTCTGTGGGTGGCAGATGGCATTGCTAAGGATGGGAGGTATGCTCTGTTCTGTGTATTTGTCACAAAATTACAGCAGATTTCCTCACATTTTTGAGTCTGAAACTGTGCCCTTCTCATTCCACAAACCTCACGCTTCTGTCACCTTCATAGTCTCCTTAAGCATCTGAGAATAGCCTGAGCATTTTACATGAATTGTTACAAAGTCAAGGGAAAAGGTTTTATAAGGACAGTCCTAGTGAGACTTGCCTAAACTTTCTGCTATTTTTATCTGTGAACCTGCAGGCTGACATGTGCTGTCCATGGGAATGAGATGCCATGGGGCTGGCTGAAGTCCTGCTCATCCCCTGTGATGATGCAGCTGGTGTGGGGTGGGCACCTCCAGGTTGTGTGGGACCAGCAGGGCCACCACCTCTGGGGTCCATGAGGAGCAGTTGCTCAGCTGATACATGTCACTGAAACAGCCATTTTCAACTAGACCAAGTGGGGTTTTTTTGTTGCTGCAATGAGAATAATCCACTTCTTGTGCTGTGCATTGGATAAAAACAAATACGTATAGAAGATAAGATTTCTATTTGATTCCTTCAGTAAAGGGTTTTGGACAAGGCAAAATGTGTTTGCTACCATGTACTCATGGACGTGGCTGTTTTAATGGGGTGACAGAATAGGAGAAAGGTAGCAAGAAAAGCACATTTTCATTGGAGAATCACTTTTATTTTGATTATCCCCTTGTAAGGGGGATACATATGTTTTGTGTGGTTCTGGACACTAAGCTGTCCACACAAATATGAAATGATTAAATGGAGCAGCAGTAAGCAGTGGCCTGTAAGTATTGCCTGGTGAGAGATAATACTGTAGCTCTCTAATTGGCTCTCTACCAGCATACAGTGTGACTGATTTCAGCTGTAGCATTACCAGTCTTGCTTCCACCAGCGCTATTATCTCAGAGTGACACTTCCATTACTCTGAACGGAGAAAGATGAACGTCACCTGTCAGGGGCTGGTTAATTGTGTTGCTAGATGTATGTTACCAGGGCGCAGGTTGGACATTTATGAACATAACTGCTTCCTCTGATGTCCACCATCCTTCAACGATCGATACTGCTCTTACAGTAAGCGCATAATTGAGTGAAGGCACTTACCACTGAGGGGCTGAAGATGAGCCCATTGCACGAGTTTCATTGTCCATACATTCAGCACAAATGAGCTGATATCTGCCCTTTATTGTGTGTTGCTTTGTGGAAGTAGAAACTAATGTGCCACTTTCATTTGTTTTCTAGATAAATGGCCAAGATGTCCAGAATCGGGAAGAGGCAGTGGCGTTGCTCTCTAGCGAAGAATGCAAGAAAATTGTCTTGCTGGTTGCAAGACCGGAGATGCAGGTTAGGCTAAATAGATGCACTAAGCCAGAACGGTTATTACCATACATTCACTGTCACTGTAAGTAATGAACTGCTGAGAAATAGAAATGCCAAAGTTCCTGACAAAAGGAGGAAATAGATAATTGCAGAGCCTTACTCCTGTTTAGCCAACAAAGAATATTATATGATATTTCTAGGGCTTGTGTTCCCAAACTAAGCGATTCCTTTCTAACAGACAGAGTAAGCAGGTATACAAATAAAGCTGAGAGCACTAATATGATATTCGTAAAATATGAAGTAGATCTTGAAAACTGTGTATTACTTGTTAGATTGTTCTTACTTGTTCCGGGGATAATTTTTCCGTACTTACTTCAGTCATTCATGGAACTTACAGGAAGCCATAGTTGGTCATTAGTGATGGCTCTTTTTATCTTACACACTTATATGCGGGCATGTAAACTTTTCATTTATGTACCAATTATGGAATTTTGTCTACAATACGAATCAGCAAACGTGAGTCTGATTGTTTTCAAAGCACTCTGGTCACAAAAACCTGCATGTACATTCCAAATCGTACCTTGGGAGGTGCATTTTCAAAAGCTTTTAGAAACATTTCTAAGGTTTTAAAAACAAAATTATGCCAATGCCAAGAATCTTGCCATGCCAAGAATTTTTTATAACATTGCAGGGGCCAGATGTTAGGTTGATCATCAGACTAAAGGAGAGGTAGAGTGGGAAAAGAGTACTGTTTGTACTTCCCTTTATATTCTGTTTATAGGCTATTGCAATGTAAAAAAGACATTATATTGTCACTGTTCTCTCCATCTGCCAACAATTCAGAATTGGTTATGTTGCCATTTGTCTCTCATGGTATCGATCTGATATTTTCAGTCTCGCTAGCTGCATGCTCTGTATAAATTAAATTGAGTAAGTGTAATTCAGTGCCACTTGGAATCTCTACTTGAATGCAGTAGTTATAAAAGATTCACAATTTCAGCATTCATTTCCTTGATGTTTTTCAAGAATCTAAACATTTCCCATAAAATCAGTCACATAGTACAGGGAAAAAAAGCGCCATATATCAAGTTTATTTTGTAGCCCTCACTGGAAGTTGCAAAAGTTTTGAGTGTTCCTTCATTATTATTCTTAACTATTTTTCAATAAGATTTTGGTTTTCAGTAGGGAACAGAAACCCAGCCACTTACAAAATACATGTCCAGAGAAAGTTCATTATTTGTATTTGTTTAGACTGGTCAACATGAAAAAGTTATATCAATATGAGATAATTATTTAACTGTACCAATGTAGTTTCCCATATGGATCCTCCTTTCAAATTATAAAAGTGTGTTTTGGTTTGGGTTTCGGGCTTTGGTGGTGGTGGGGTTTTTTTGTTTATGTGTTTTAGGAACATATTAATACAAAACTGAAGCAAAAGCCTTAGTGTGTCAGAAATCAGGCTGTCCACAAACTGATTTCCGCTCGTGTGTTGCTTTGATTCTGGTAAAAGGCGGCAGGATTAAGCAGGCTTTCATTTCTAGATAGAAAATGGTAATGGCAGTATTGCAATCTTGAAGGGTGACTGCTGAGCACATTCATTTGGTAACAGGGAAGAAAACCTTATCTGACCATTTCTTTGTGCAGTGCATACTAATGAATAATTAAGTTTTGAAACAGATCACCGGAGGAGCGCACAGCGTGTTTAATATGTAAAGAAATGTTACAGGTGTGTCCATTCACATGCATGTATGTTCCCACGGTGTATGTAGTGCACATGTATTCTAAGCCATATATTATTTTTATTCCGAAAGCTGGAACATAACATAAGCATTCCCATTAGCTAGGTACTGGGTCTGCCACAATCAAAGCATCAGATTTGCCCAAGTGAGAGATTCATCTTTTGTCCTCCAGATTTGTTAATCTCTGCAGTTTCCTCAAATGAGGGAAAATCAACTGTGTCCTTTATGGTAGAGGAAGGCTGTGTTCATGCTTTCCTTGGCAGGGGGGAACCAAACGAGACAAGTAATCAAAACTAGTGGCAAGTACCAGATGTTGCAGAGAATGGTTTGAAAGTCCCATGAAGGACAAACATAAAAATTGTATGTACTAAAGAAAAAAAGCCTCATAATCCCAGATTGTTAGAGGCTGGTTTTGCCAAGTGTTCATTGGCATGGGCAAAAACACATCAGGGTTTTTGAAGGAAACAGTAGTTTTCTGCCAGTATTCACAGCATCAGTCACTCCTTGTGTAGCTTTGAACTACTACTTGCTGATTTGGTGTAACTTTTCTGACAGGCATCTGTGGCTAGAGCTTTCCTGGCTTTGAGGCACTGGTACTTCTTTTGTCATAGATATTTGCCCATGTTACATTGCTCTTGCTGTCTTGGGACATGAATAGTTGGTACTCCTGTAATTGTCTAGTACTGAGACTTCTACTGTTTAGCATTTGTTTGTCACCTTCTTCCTCTGGTTCCTTCACCAGCGACAGAACAATAAGCATTCCCTTCTGCTACGATCTCATCATTATAGCCAGGAGTTCCACTAACCAATATTTTCCTTTTCGCAGTGTGCCATCTGGCAAGGAATTAGGGATACATGTGGATTTGTGCCATGTGCACACATGCACAATGAACCAAATGGGAAGAATAGCATTTTAGGCCAGGGGTGTCTGTTTTGTCAGTTTAGAAAGATGCGAAGAGTGCAGGAAGAGGGTATTCTCACTTGACAGAAATGAGCATCCCCTCCTGTCCTTTTACAGCGCTGTCTTCCCCACTAGTCAAAGTGTTACTTTACAGTTGGGGAAAAACACCCAAAGAAAGGGGTAAGCATGCTTCCAGGCACACCGTGAGAAGAATAATGCCTTCAAGTCACCGCATCTTTCTGTCACCCTCCTGGATTTGTTTGTTTACCTGGAAAATCAGTGGGAAAGCGGTAACAGAAATAAAACACAAGGTTTCTATTGAGGTGTCGGCAGCAGGGCCCAGCACTGGGGCGGAGGTTGTTAAGAGGAAAGAGCCCAGTTGCCTCCTGGCCCTATTAGTAACATTGCCGCTCTTTCAGCGCGTGGGCCCTCGGCAGTAATGAACATGACAGCTTCAGGATTATGCGCTGCGCCTTTCATACCTTTTGAAAGGAAATAATGTCTGTGCTGTGCAGTTTCCTTCATTATGAGAGAAAATCAGTCATACTGTTTCAAGAAAGGATAAAAGGCATAAGAGTCCCATTTTTTTTTATCCTTCTTTTTCTTCTTCTGTTTTTGAGACGCGAACTCCTACCGCCTGGCTTTCTGAAGAGAATCATTATGATAAAAAGAACTAGTCAAGCATTGCCATTTGGGTTTACCCTGTTGTAGCGTGTGTCCTTGCTCACATAATATAATGTACTAATGTATTTACAGCTGGAGGAAGGGTGGCTGGATGATGAAAGGAATGAATTCTTAGAGGAGTTAAACTTGGAAATGTTGGAAGAGCAGCATAATGAAGCAATGCAATACACAGCCAACGAGGTGGAGCAGGTAAGACTGCTACTAAATGTAGCATTTGAAATTTTGCTAGGTATACTTTTTTTATTAATAGACAATGAAATGATATGCTGTAAAATGGAGTCAAAGGCCTTGATAGAATTCTCTCTAAAATGCTGTGAACTCTGCCATGCTGTAGGTAAAGAAAAGGAGAACAATAAATGCTTAGGCCCAGTATGACAAGTTAGGAAATAATTTCGGAGGCTATGATAAGTACAGGTTTCTCATTTTCTCTGAATTCTTAGTATAGTATTGCTTTCCTTCATTAATTCTGAAGTGTTTGGGGTCTATGTTTTTGTATTTAATGTCAAGGGGCGGCGAGTTTAATGAATTGTATCAGTGTCGCATCTAGAGCTCCAGGCTGGGATAGGTGCCCCTCTTGTTGTATGCATGCAAGGTATGAGCCATCCCTTGCACCAGAGAGCTTGCAAAAGAAGATGGAAGAGGTGTTTAAAATAAACAACAGGTGTTTTGGTAATACAAGTGTATTATTCTTAAACCGACAGTGCATAGCTCGGCATTTGTTTTGTTAATGGAGACAAATAAGCATATTGTTAGCAGAGTCTCATCTTGCTGCTATCCTGACTTACCTACCCACATCTACTGTAAGCAGCATGACTGTGGTAAAGATGCATGAGCACCACCAGCCATACAGTTTCATCAAGGGATGGCTCTTCTCAGTTGCAATTTATTGGAGAGGACTGAAGTGACCTTATCCACTCCTTGATCAGATGATCTGTCAACATGCACATCTGTGTGGAGCCAAAGATACAAAATCCAATTTCATGTCCTGGCTTCTGCATATAGACAGCTGGAGAGAAACTGGTTTTCCACACACACAAATTTGTGATTTACTGTTTTTCCCCTGTTCTGCATTGGTCAAAAGCAGACCCTGAGGCATCTTTCTTTGAAGAGAGGGAGAAAGACTGTGAGAGCCTTCTTTCTTCTAGAAACCAGTGAGCTTATTTGGCTAACAGGAGACCTGGCTTCAAATACCTCACTTCTTGTCCACACAGGGGGCCTGAACATGAATCTAGACTGTTTCCTTCTCACCTCCCTTTCAGTCTTCACACTGGCTATTGATTAGGCGATAGCTCCTAATAAAACTATTCACTGTACATAAATACTCATTGGGATGGAGACACTGACAGGATAATTAAGTCAATTATCTGGAATATGATAGATTAGGTTACAAATCCTTGATCTTATAAGCATTTAGTTATGCACACAAAGTGGAATAACTTCAGGGTCAGAGGTGAAGGGAGCCTTGCAACAGGATTTATAGTGGCCTTTTAGTTATGGCCATCTTTTCCAGGCAGTGAGCCAAGATCAGATTCCCAGATTATGTGCTAACTACTTCACTGCTCACTACTTTGAACTGATACTTGTCATCTTGTTTATTTTTGTAGGCACAAATTTTATCTTGGGTAGCAAAAGATTTCCTGTCAGAAAGAACACTTGTTCTTCGCAAAGCAATTTCCTTTGCACAGTGACATTTTCACACAGATCTCCACTTTTGGTAGAAATTCTTAAGCAGGCCTATCTAGAAATGCCTACTAGCCCCTCACACGACGTGTTGGGACCTCTGAAATCCATTCACAGTGGCGTTGTGTGATTTCACAGAACCCATTGAGATTGTTTATTCCCCATTGGAATCTTACAGTAAGGATAATCGCCCCGCCTGCCCTTGGTTTTATATTACTGTAGAAGAGAGCTACACTGGAAAAAATCATGGTCGCTTGTTCTCTGTCAGTGTGTGAGGTTGGGTTGCTTGAAGTAATTCTAGGACAGGCAGAAATTTCTTTGCCGTTCTGATGAGTAATCGAATCAGCCAAATGCAGCTTGGTGTGTAATGGGGCGTCAGTAATTTGTGACAGCTGCTGTCTCTCTAGACTATGTAGTGACTCAGCAAGTCAGAAAACTGGTTCTTTACTCATCGTTAGGCTGGGTTAACCTAACAGTTTCCTGATGTGAAGCACCTAAACCATCGGAGCAATGAAACCACTTTTGTTGCAGCTGGCAGTGACCAATCTGGGTGTCTCCAAGCTCCCCAGCTGGCTGTGGAGATTTTTCTCCAATGCTAACCTTGATTTTTGTGAATCAAAACATAGTCCACTGGCTTCATAATCATCTGTCATCATGAATCTTGTGAGCTGCAGGAATGAATGCACACTACAGCAGAATATCCTTCTAAATATGATTCTGCTTTACCAAATGCCATTTTAACATTTTGCATGAGCTGTCACAGAAAAAATTGGTAAAGTTTGCAATAGAAGAATCAAGTGCATAGTTGTGTCTTTTCTGTATATTTTTGATCCACTTTATAGAATTCAATCAAGAACTGTATATTTTCTATATAGAATAGTCCAATAAACCTTGAGGAAATACACGAGTCTCCATTTTTTTGTAATTCATTGTATTCATTCCCCTTTACAACATCACTGTTCATTTTGCATCAGAGATAACTTTCAGAAGAATAGCATACGTTTGCAATGCAGAAATTCTTAGCATTGTGGAATATATCAAAACCTATTAAGAAGAGAAAGAATTGGATTTAAAAAATCTTTCTAGTTCATTCAAAGCTGAAATGCAGTTAAAACGTTTGGTGGTAGTTCTTTTTTGAGAGAGGCCTGTTTAAAAAGAACTGCATTGTTTGCAGAAGAGCGTTTTCGGTTTTAGTGCACGAGTGAAACCAATCCCCGTCTCTTGTAGCTGAAGTACCTCATGGTTAGCCTGCCACTGGAGATTCCTTTCACTGTGGTCAGTCTTCCTCTCACTGTCAGAGATGGGCTGGAGACTCCAGCTGCTATGTTTGTTAAAACCTTGGACTCAATCTCACTGCTTTCAAACTTCAGTAACAGTCGGGGTTTTGAGTCTCAATATGCATCATAAATTGTAAAATGAGAATAGGAAAGTGCCTGAATTCCTGAAAGATTAGCCATTTTATAAGCATCAATGCTTGCTGGAGCTGAAATGCAGAATCTTTTGAGGTTCATTTATTGCTTGATTGTATGCACCACCAGGTTTGCCTTCTCATTATCTGAGTTCTCACTACAAAGATGAGGTCTAAGGAGCCCTTTGGTATTTCAAAGAGAAGTAATTGTAGAAGTGATTGACAAACAAACATTTTGTTTGAAATAGATAATAGATAACACTGACAAAAGCAGCGCACTGACAATCGGAGACTATCTCTTGTTTTTCAGAAGGGACTTAACCTGGAATTAGGCTTGCTACCTTTCAAAATAAAATTAAAGTAATCTCATGTTGTAAAATATTTCTCACTCTACACATGTTTAGGAGCTCTGTCAAGCAAGGCAAATCCAGGACAGGAATGCCAAGGGCTACCTTACTTGAGTAGTAAGGGATTTTTTTAAAGACGTGTCTCAAAAACATGCAGTATAATAAATATCTTGCTTTCCATTTTCTTAAGTGAGCTAGATGCAAGTATCCTCATACTGCGAAAAGATTTGATATGGATGTCTACTTTAGGTTGAGAAGAATCTGATTATATGGGCACTTATTTCTTCCTGACAGAGGAGGGAACCCAAAGTGGCTACCTGACATTCAGGTGCCTGTACAATAGCCTCTTACATCTGGTGAAATCAATCCCACCCATCTGATTTCTGTTAGACTGGAAAGATGGCGTTTGCTCTGTTTCCATCTTTTATGTGTGTGTGTGTTAGTTCTGGATAGTGTAACTTGAGTAAGTGGCAGCATATCATCACTCAGTCTAAATCAAGGGGAAGTTGAAGGAGCAAAGTTTAAAATGTTGATAAAACTGGTGTGGAAAACAAGAGCCACTATTTTTGTAAGTATTGATTACATGGGCCCAAACTGTCAAGTCCATTTCCAAAACAATAGATACATTATGGGATTTTTTCCAGAAGTACTCAAATATATTCTTTGGTGGAGTGACACCATGCTGGAGACATTACAGGAAGCATCATGGAGCTTAGCTCTGTAAGCTGTATAACTGTGCTAACACATTATGGATAAGCCAGCATAGGGGTTAAGATGGGTTTTGTTGTATGGATGCAAGCTACGCTATGTCACTCACCTTCAGGGTCAGAGAGCAGGTCTTGGCCCTCTTTATTTGCTGGTGTAAGTGGAGCCCTGCACTTGGGACAGGCACCCAAACTCCTGGTTGTTCTGCAGCGCTGCCCTCCCAGTGTCAGGTGGGGCTGTTCTCCCTCACATCAGTAGTGATTTTAGTATTTTCCAGAGCAGTAAGAAACATGGGTTGCACAGCACGGTGGCTGGGGTGCAGTGTAGGTGACCCAGACTGGAGTCACTTCTCTGCTGAAAGGTTTGGAGGCAGAGGATGTCAATAGAGGAGGTCAGTACAAGCTGGAAAAGCTCCAAAGCAGGTGAGAGAAAGGACCGGAAGAGTGTGTATATTGGAACTCACCTGGAGGAAGTAAACTAGAAAAATAGGAAATTAAACCTAAAACTCCAGCATTCCTGGTGAATGTCCTGGCCACTTCTTGGCTGTTTGTGGTGCTCTTCTTTCTGGTTACTCTTGATTTACATGAATTATTCTCTAGACATTGAGGTTTTTCTCTGTGTAAAATACGATCTTTTGAAACTCTTAAAAATCAAGTGATGTGATAAACCATTGCATTGCCACCACTTCTCTAGCTGCTCCTCAAAATGGAACTAAAGTGTTGCAGCTGCTTTGGAAAAAACCTTTATACAAAAACTTCCAATATACTTTGTACACCTTCACAACAATGCATAAGCTGAGAAAAGAAAGATAATTGGATAATGACAATTATATAATATAGATAGTATAGATAAATGATAATTAGAGAACAACTCTACAATGGTTATTTAGAGAGTTACTGGTACTGATCTTCATATTGCTTCTTCCTATGACAAGATGCCCTTGATTTTTGAGTGCATAAGTAGAAAGACCTGAAAGGATCTCAAATGGGGAAAATAAATACCATTGCATTTTTAAAACTTGCAAAATTTTCATGGAAGTCTGCCTTTGTCTTTTGCAGTTTCAAAATCTAATTTCTAGAAAATTCTGACCCTACAGAATCAAGAAACACTGAACTTTTGCATGATCCCTTGAATAGCACTGAATACATTCTGTCCCATGACATTTAAATTCAAGGGGAGAGTTTCTTCTCCTTCGGGGAGAGTAAGAGATAGTAATTAGCACATTGCCGGTGTGGCTGACGAAGCTACATGAGAATTATATATTTATTATGCATTTTTTTATCAACTGCACATTTTATATGCAAAAGAATAAGCACAAAATGTACGCAACAATTTTGAAGAGAAGATTGTCTTTGCAGGTCTTACCTGGTAACAAATTACTAAAACATCTTTTCAGAAATTTTCAACTGGTCTGTCACAGACGCTGAATTATCCTGGTGTTGTTTCTTTCAGTATTTACTTTATTCCACTATTACATTGAGTTTGGGGGGTGGAGGTTAGTTTGTTGGCTTTTTTTTTTTCTGAGACTAGACCATTATTTTTTCCTAACAATTGAAGAAAGGAAACCAGATCAATGATATGTGATCATGAGGTGCACATGAAGAGAGTAGAAAGGATGAGATAGGAGACATGTTTTCATCCTGTTTTACTGTCTGTCAGTGTAGAGAGAAAGGGATTATGACAGTGACTCTTTGAGTTTGTTTCCTTTCAGTACGTGCACTGTACTTTTTTTCTCCCTTGATTATTACTGCCATTATACATAATTATGCAATTATACCTCCTAAAAGAGAAATGGTGTTTGACTGGTACTATGTACACTTAGATATTTGGCAAACAGTCCATATAAATTGCACTCTGCATGATTCTTTGCTTATCTAGTTTGAAAAATAAGAAGTGTCTGTCTCTTCAGAGAGGTATTATCTCACATTCTTTGAGAATATAAATAGGTTGAAAATGTAAATAGGTTTGGTACAATGTGTGGAGTGTGAATTAAAAACCAACAGCCTAAAAGCTTGACATTGTGCCCATGGCGAGCACTCAGTGTTAATTTACACTTAGTGGTAAAAGGCTATTTTTATTTCTAAGGAACATAAACTTCAACTAGGGAACAAAAATAGTCTCCAGGGATGCAATGGAGAGAGGTCTACTTGAGCAGAAATCATAGGACTGAAAATGAACAGTCTTTTGGAAAAAGAGAGTGAAAACAAAAAATTGTGAGAGAGCACCATGGACATTTTAGTGGAACAGGCTAGACCTCTGCGGGCTTCAACCCTGCACATCTCCTTGGAGCAAACAAGGAGTTCACTGGTTTTAAAAAAAAATTAAATAAAAAAGGAAAAAGTAGTCTTTTTGCACCTTCTTAGGTTGTACTAGTCATTGTTTGATTGGCTGCTTGCTCTTATTTTTTTAAAGTGATAGCAGTACTGAAACTTTTTCCCAAGTTTAAGAAGATTTCGGCTCCACCAGTCTCTGGCCATAATCCAGAATCAAAAACAGTTCACCATCTGGTGATCATTATCTTTAAGCACTGCAAAGAGATGATTTAGCTGAAAAGGGAAATACTTCTTTCCGGATTTTAGAAGATATGTCACTAGTGGTGTAATTCATCTACTTCACTCAGTATGGCCACCACAGCATGACCCTCAGAAATGTTTAAAAGCTGTGCATGGTAGGATTGATATTTAGTGACCTAGTTTAATTTGACTTATAGAAGATCCCAGCTGTTTAAGCAAAACAGAGCTGGAAAGTGTTCTCGTGTAATATGGTGTGCATTTGATAACCATTTTGATTTGCTCATTTTTTTAGCCAAAGAAACTTGAAGAGGAGGATGGCACTACAGACACTGCAACCTCATCATCCAACAATCATGAGAAGGACAGTGGGGTGGGTCCTACAGATGAAAGTCTCCGTAATGATGAGAGCTCAGAGCAAGAAAATGCACCTGAGGAGCAGACCAGTGCTATCCTGCAGAGCAAACGGGAGCTGGGCCACAGCCAAGATACGTTAGGAAGTGTTGAGCTCCAGTGCAATGAAAGCTTTGTTTCTGGGGAATACATTGAATCTGATTTCATAGGAAACCCAGAAGAGGAATGTGAAAGGTTTCGTCAGCTATTGGAACTGAAGTGCAAGATTCGAAACCACGGGGAGTATGACCTGTATTACTCGAGCAGCATGATAGAGTGCAACAGAAGAGAGCAAGATGGAGTTGAACATGAGCTGCAGCTACTCAATGAGGAACTGAGGAACATTGAACTCGAATGTCAGAATATTATGCAAGCTCACCGGCTCCAAAAGGTGAGGGATCAGTACGGAGACATTTGGGCTTTACATGATGAAGGGTTCAGGAATTATAATACCAGCATAGATGTACAAAGAGGCAAACTAGATGACA